>JAXDDX010000139.1:0-140000 GCA_034670405.1 Hoplostethus atlanticus | reverse complement strand
TGTAGTTCATGTAGTGTAATGTAGTTTTGTTATGGCTGTCGTGAATCCTTATGATGTAAACTCATAGTATATATCATAGTTAGTAGCACTGATCAAATTGATCGATTGAAACTGATCCAAGATGTGAGGATAGCGCCTTTTATGGAAAAAAAGACAAATGCTTTTCTGAAAGTATCATTAACGTGTGTTTGTATTGGTGGATGTTAGAGAAGTGGGCACGTGAGAGGTTGCCGGTTTGAATCCCTAGGAGATCAGGGTGGGGAAAGTGACTGACGAATGCTCTCCTCTCCCTCTACATCTACTCTCCAGGCGCCCCTTGAGCAAGGCATTTAACCCCCAACTGCTCCAGTGGGGCTGCTCAGTGGCCAACAGTAGAAGATTGTGGTTGTGTGAGGATGAAGCATGGACTGAACTCGCTCATCCAGCGCGTTCGTCCACTTTTATGGAATCGGCTGTGATGGATCTTATGTCTTATCATCCTAACCTTGTTCTCTGAGGGCACTTCCTCAGCAGGGAGATCAATCCCGCCTTTTGCTGCGGTGCTTAATCGTGAACTGAAGAGGTTTGGTAAACCTGAGGCGACTGACTGCACTCCAGACCCTCCGATGCCACGAGGGCACGCCAACAGAGAGCTAAACTTGACTCCTGCAGCACCCACAGTGGATAAAAATAGCAACCGCCACTCTTTTTGTAATGATCTCAGATAAAGGGATTGTGGAGGATGAGCTGTTTTGCTGCTTGTCACTCTGACTTAAATGCTTTTTTGAGGGCGAGACTGAAAGCTCTGAAAACAGGAACAGAGGTAGTAGGGAGAAGTGCACAGCAGAGACACAGCCGACCCGCTGTTCACTGCTCACATCAACGGTCTCAAAATAAGATAATAAACCTATTTGTTGCTGGTTTGCCGTGTGGGAGGGAGCGAAGGCGTCCCCTGGGTGACCCTTGAAAATTAGAGAGAAGGCCAACAGCCAAAACCACCCTGAGAGAGAGAGAGAGAGAGAGAGAGAGAGAGAGAGAGAGAGAGAGAGAGAGACTAGAAGCAGTCCAGTAATTTAGTCTCTTAACACTTTTAACATTTTTATCTTTTTTTCTTAACACTTGTTGTTTCCAATTCAGTTTCATCTGTTTCAGAAAATGTGTATAGAAACAAGTGTCAATATCTTGAAACAAGGCAGAACAGGCAGGTCACTCCAAGAAAATGATGTTTGATCCAAGGAAATTGGCCTATTGGCAAAATGCTTTCACTTTTTTTAAGAAAAAGAAAAATGCAAGACTCAAAACTAGTAAAAGAGTAAAAGATGTTAATATGGATATTCTTTGCAGCGTAGTCAGAACAGTCCCTATCAAACAGAAGTGGCAGCCTAAAATAGAAAAAAGGTACTTGAGGCTATTTGAGGCGCGTCCACGTCTCCCTAATGGTGACTGGGCTCATTTATTATGATTGATGGGTTAATGGGGCCTACAGCTTCCGCAACAGTCAGAAGCGCAGAGCTATCCCCGAGCAGGACAGGACATGTCTGGGCACCCTCAGGTCTGATTCCTCTGTCAGACCTTGAATCCCTCTTGTCTGAGGTATGGACATCCTCAGTCCTTGAGGTTTGAGGTTTTCTCTACCAATGGAGTGAGACAATTCCACTTGTTTTCCAATGAATGCAGTTTTACTTATTTGAAATAAGTAATACTTCTAGAATAAGGCAGATCGCTGCACTAGTATCAAGGAAATGTCACTTCAACAAGTTGATCTGAATTAGAAAATTAAATGATCTCACCTCGTTGGCAGATTTGTTCAGTTGTTTTAAGATTTTCAGACTCAATACCAGATTAAATGACTCGTTCAGATGGGTGTGTTTTGCAGCGTTTGAACATTTTATCAAAAGTGTTTTGGTTTTGAATCTGGCCTGGGACCCTCACCACATGTCGTCCCCCTCTCTCTCCCAGCCTCCCCCTGTGTCTGTCAAATAAAGGCAAAAAATAATAATCTTAAAAGTGTTTAAACTGTGAGAATTCATCCATGTCAACCTTGCCCATCTGTGAAAACTGCCAGTTTACAAGTTGTAAAATGTACGGCTTTGCTTATCCATCCTATAATTACGCCTTTTCCTTTCTCGGCTTGTCAGATTATGTTGAGTTGACTGAGACTGACAGAAGATTATACCATAAGAGCATGCAGGGGCTCCCTCCCACCGAGATAAAAAATACATTTTCAGAGGGGAAATTAACTTCGAGTTTAGTTTAGCAGTGCAAACTCCCAACCTCCTTGACCTTCTCGATTGGAATAATCACACAAAATCAAAATGTCACGGTCTGGTTCGCCTCACTGTCGGATCAGAATGTATGAACGTCTGAGATTGACCTTCTCGTTAATCAAAATGGGTCATTTTTGTGCACTTGGCCTTCCCTTGAACCACGTTAGAGACGTTTTAAAGATGTTTCCAGACACAGAATCATCTGGCGAACAACAATCCCTTGTTCTGTCCTGTACATGGCCACCCTCTGTAATGTAATGGACTGATCTCATGTGATCCAGCTGATACAGGGGACTGAATATAACAGTGGAATACACATCACACGTGCTCAGGGTGAAGTTTGAGTCGAAGCTGCATTTATTGGAAGCGAGGAGTGGAAAAACAGCTACTGATGTCCTGGATGGCCGAGCGGCGATGTGCGAGGGAACAGATTGACAACTCCGAGTTTGTTTGACGTGTCATCCGAATCACACCCAACGCATTAGGTCCGAACAGATGCTAGCTGTGTTCAAGATGCACGCACACACACAAATGCGTGGTTGCAGGTATTAGGTTTGTCCATCACCAACATATGTGCATTAAGCAACTGTGTCTGTGTGTGAGCGAAATACACACAGAGAAACAGTGTTTTGTGTGTGTGTGTGTGTGTGTGTGTGTGTGTGTGTGTTATCTCTTCCTCAGTGAAATCCTGTTCTGCACGGCCAATGAATTAAGCTTCCCTTCGCAAACAAGGCAACCCCTTTCTTTTTTTTTTTGGGACTAAATCTGTTTGGAAACAGCGAGCGAAAGGGACGACAGCGCGCTTGACTCAACCTGCAGCCAACTGCCGAGGTACAAAAAGGCCGAGGCCGGCACAGGCCCGGCGCCATCTGCTTTGCCGCAGACACTCAGCTACACCGGTGGAGGCTCTCGCCCTACATGAGTCCAAGGTCCCGTGGCACTGGCGAGGTGACATAACCGATGGTGTTGAGGTTGACGGTAGCTGGCAAAAGCCCGTCGGAAGATTAGACTGATACGATGGAGGATCCTTCCACACCACAGCTAGTGAATATGTTTCCTCAACAGCTTCCGGGTGTCAGTCTGTAAAACGTGAAATGAAGTGGAGAGATTTAGTGCCTCATGATGGTCTAAACGCTACACCAGACGGTTCTCCACCCACTGAATCCTTGTCATTTATTGCAATTATCTGGCCATGAAATTAGTAAAATGACAGATATTAAATGTTGGCACAAAATACTATCGGAAGCTTCAGTCCATAAAATATCGGTTTCACCTAAACAGAACATTATCATGACGTCAGATATCTGAATGAGCACTTTGATACAAGCCGATGTATAACTCAATGACTTTAATCGTAGATTTGATATCCTCTCCATCACCTTGGCAGGACATATTCACTTTAGAACATCACATGTTTCCTATTATGGATTGGACACAGCAATATTGGAAAATGTTAAGCTTAACATAGGTAGCCATGTCAAAACTTAAAAATGACCTTTGCACTGGCTGGCTTGCGGCCATGTGTGTGTGTCAGTGTGTGTGTGTGTGTGTGTGTGTGTACGGTGGGCTGTTTAACAGTGTGGCCTAATGCTTTAACTCAATTTAGGTGGTGATGCAGGAAGCCACTGGTAGGAGCCCCATTACAGAGCGATCCAAACACTGAGTCCTTTTATACTGGAAACAGTGATCTGCATTATATGATGCACTGTAGCTACAAGAGATGAGCAGCTGCATGGACCCCGTCATAGCCAGCCCTATAACATGTTATAACCCCATCCCATCCTCTCAGTGTAGATGAGAAATATTAGAAAAGTCGACTTTCCCTGAGGTGTAACTATCCCCACTACTTTGATTTTATTGAGCAAAAGGATGACAAGAAAGTTGGATATAAAAACTGTTGGGTTTCCTCATCATTCACAGGAGAGGGAACTCAGTTATCCTGACTCCCCCCCCACCATCGCCACTTCACAACTTTATTTTAAATTATATTTCCAAGCATTTATGCATTTATGTCAAGCCTCCCTGAGGAGGAGAGGAGAAACTAAATAAATAAATGATCCAACACAAACAAAGAAGAGCGAAAAGAAAAGAAAAAAAAGTGAAGAAAAAAAAGGAAAGGATTGGGGGAACAGACAAACAAGAAACGAAAAACCTCCACTGAGAGGTCGGACGGGGTTGGACAGGGTGCAGCAGACAGAGTAAGACAGACTAACAGGATATGAGGCATGACAGGCTGGTGGACAGGGTGGTCTGGTGTTGAGTGTTGAAAGTATGTGGTTCCCAAGTATTAAATTGTTGAGATTAATTATTGTTTTTGGCTGTAATTTGTTCCACTGAGAGATAATCCATCAACGTGGTTTTCGGGGGAGAACGGGGGTGTAATGCAAAAAGTTATGAGTAGAGTAAAGAATTACTGCTCCCAGGGAGTAATCAGTAAAGTAACATTACTGTTGAACACATGGGACTTGCCGTAGGGCTGTGGAGTATTTAGAAGGAATGATCCATACTTGAAAGTGTGCACTCGAAAAAAAATATCCCACGCTACATTTAGAACCGGAAAAACGTTGACCAACCGCAACTCCGGAAAAATGTCGACCAACCGCAACTGCGTGCTGCCAGAAACATCTCTTTTCCTTAAGAGGGAAGAAAACAAAAGTTCCTGTTCTCGCTGAAGGGCACGAGAAGACGAGAACGATCGCTCTTCATCTCTAGACTGCGGGGACCCCTTGGGGCTTACAGGTGAGAAATGAAACGGCGACAATTAAAAAACAGGCAGCGCCCGAGACGGGCCGCGCTGCCCTCGGGGGGGGTCCTGAGAACATAACGTCGAGGGGTGACGAACGGACGGGGGCTTTCAACACACCCGGTGCTCTCTACTCAGTCTGCGGCACGGACGAAATGGAAAACAGAAAGCTGGAAAGAAAGACGGGAGAGGAAAGGAAGAAGACAGAGAGGTTGGATGAAAGGCCCGGCACTGTGTTGTCTAGCAAATACAGTTTGGGGGGAGCTGGAGAAAAGAAGGGAGAAAGGCAGAAAGAAAGTGAAGGAGGCTGGAAGGAGGGATGCGGAAAGGGCGTAGGAAGAATAGGGCAGCGAGGAGGAGAAGTCATCCTCTCCTCATCCCGGTGCTGTGTGTTGCCTAAGCTCTCTGCGGGGAGCCCGTGACATTGACAGTGGGACGCAGTAAATGGGATCTTCAAAGGAGGAGCAAGAAGAGAGCGCCTTAGCCCCGCTTACAGAAATCAAAAGGCTTTACCCGGCAGGATAATGGAATATGGAACATCACACCCCGCACAAGACCGTCCTCCGACGACACACTGCCCTCTGCACTGCTCTCTCCATTATTCTCTCTGTGCAACCACCTCCTTCCCCCTTGTAAGCTTCTTTCATCCATCCATCACTTTTAATACCCATCTCTCCCACTCCTTTTCCATTGACCGCGGGTAGGAGGTGTGCAGGTCTGTCCGCGCAGAGCAGAGCGGGCAAAACATGCCAATATCTCCCCTCTGGAATGCTGCAAGATATAAAACTATATCCCACAGGTCAAGGAGAGATCATAAACATGAGCTAGGAGAGGAGAGTTGAGGGGGGGGGGGGAAGAGAGCGGAGGAGCATATGTCAGTAAATTTGGGCCCTAACATCACAGGATTACCATGAGATGAGTTTATCTTGACAACACACACACACACACACACACACACACCACTCACTGTCCTGCTGCAGACAGACTGGGGCGATGTCTATCACGCGATCAAAGCCGGCTGAGGTTTGCCCCGCAGAAGGACGGTTATGAAAAGGTAATACGAAGCATCTGGAGACCCATCTGCTGCATGACATCACTTCAGAAAACCTCGGAAGGTCTCAAGAATGAAAGAGAGAGAGTATGTCTAGCTTTATGTGTGTGTGTGTGTGTGTGTGTGTGTGTGTGTGAGTTCATGGTGAGCTAATCTTGCCCACTGTAGCCACTGTGTTCATGCTCCCATCAGCAGATGAATAGTCATCTTTGTGACCGCGGAGCTCGGCTGGCAACGTTTCCACACCGCGCACCACATTGTCTCTTTTAACACCGCAAAGCAAAACGCCTCCACTCATTGTTAATTGATACTAGCAATCAATGTAATACTGAAACTGTCGTCGTTTGATGAGATGCATAGTTTCCCCAGGTGTCATCAAAATCCAGTCAGCGGTGTCTGACGGACAAACGGCATCAGGAGACCAATCGTAGTCACGGAGGATGAAAATCTGCGAAAACCCAGTTGTTTAAGTGTGTGATATCCAATCTCTGTCCCAACGTAAGCAGTTTCTCAGGTGTTGTGCGGGCCAGCAGGGCAGGGTGTGACTCTCCGGTTTGGAACGGGGCCAGAACGAGACAGACATAACATATTTCTGCTGAGCATTGCCACTTTACATTTCACTGCACACCTCGTGTGTGTATGTGACAATTAAACTTCTTGAATCTTGAATCTATTTCAGTCACTACACTGATTGCATGTGTCATTACCGCGCTACACTCTAATGCAGCGTTACTGCAGCACTAAGAGACCGTGCACTGTGTATGTTGGCTTTGCTGTGGGTTTAATCCATTAGCTATGGTTTACTGGTCTTTAAATAAAGTCAACATGGCCACATAACACACACACACACACACACACACGCTAGGACCTCACCCTACTATCTGTCCTTTCTCTTTCCTGTCTATCTAAACTCTCACAGTTTTATTGAAGTATTATTTAGCTTGGAGTAGTTACACCTGACACAAACACAGACTGAGCACTGAGCCAAATTTCAATGCACTCTGAGAAAGGGTGTCGGTGTGTGTGTGTGTGTGTGTGTGTGTGTGTGTGTGTGCTGGATGGGTGTCCATGCGTAAGGAGATCGGCTGGAATGTAGGAATGCATTCACACCCCAAGTTTCTGAATAAACTCCCCATGAATGAGGCAGTGAATACAGGAAAGGGCAACTCAAGAGAAGACGAGATCACACACACACACACACACACACACACACACACACACACACACACACACACCGACCCATGTGAAACAAAATGCGATCAGGACGTGTTCATATACACGCACATACAGTCCTGATATTCCGACGTCAGAATTCCCTCCCCTGTCCCGCCTCTCTTCAGCCCGTGTGTCCGGCGACCGGTGCATACATCCATACCATTAACGGACACGGTTCGCAGGGGTCACCCGTTTCCATGGAAACCATTATTCAGCCACTTTGGTGAAACGAGACCTGTTCTGAAGACTGAATTGAACCGTCGAGAGAATATTAAGCAAACTTTTGAAATGTTGCAACACATAATTTGAATTAGGTGTTTCCATCAGCTAGGTTGAAGCAAATAAATACTTCCTGATTGTAGAACGTAACTATGAGAACACACAACCACAAGATAGAGGGAAAGTCTTTCAATGATTGATTAATGGGCAAAAATCAATAATATTCCAATGCACCAACTATTGGTCCATACAACAACAAGGAGCGCCTGCTACATGAGAGCAACACCGTGGACTTCTGGTAGGTCATGGTGCACATTTTATGGACAAACCTGCTACGTCAGTGCTTATTCACCAAATATCTGCCAGCGCCATTTATTGTTATTCACCAAAAAAACATTTCTGGCTGAAAGCAAGCGTAAAAACCTTTTTGCAATATTGAGGACATTTTATTGAAATTTGCCGTTTCCATTCAGCCTTTCTCATGTGAAACATCAGAATTTGTCAAGTGATTAAAGTCAAATGTATTTATTACTGTCACTTTCACCGTACAACTACCAGAATCTTCACTGTTTTTCATGTCAGCTACACAGAAATGGTAAAAAGTAGAAAACAAAACCGTGGGAAACAATCCGTCTGTGTTGGTGTGTGAAACCTGTTTGTCTCCTGTTTTGGTTTCGTTATTAGCTGTCAACATAGTGGTCAGAATGGGACAGGCTGTCCAATGCTGGTAGTCATACACTAGCAATAGTCATACAATAACACACTCATAGGATCACACACACACACACACACACACACACACACACACTGTGACGTGAGTGTGCAGGGGGCATCCAGCAGCAGCTCTCTCTTAACTCCTCTCGCACTCAGTCACCCAAGCTTCTGTCAGCAGAAGAAACAACCCACCGGAACAAGAAGAAACCAAACACTTAGACTACTCTCACACACACACACACACACACACCACAAGCATATACGCACACACACATATCGCAAACATACACACACACACACACACCCTCTTCTGCACACTTGTGCAATAAGCAGGAAGCCTTGAAGCTGACTAAGGTAGAGTCAGCATGGGAATATTGTCCCACTGAATCCAAACGGCTTACTGTAGGAACTAATCTAAACACACACACACACACGCACACACACACACACACACACACACACACACACACACACACGAATGCATGCACATACACACACACACACATATATACAAATGTACATTTTTAGTGATAGTAGCCATCTGCAGGAGTTGGTTCCAATCTCAGATCTTCTCAAAACAAGTCAGAAGTGAAAGAATACGAGTAAAACACTCATCAGTCAGTCTTGGAATCACAGCAAATAAACATTTACGACGTGAACGACACAACGTCAGACATCTCCACTATCAGCACACACACACTCTCTCTCTCTTGTCGTTCTACGCAGCTGGAAACTCTAAACTGCTCCCAACCATCATCCCCTCCAGGCGTCCTGCTCTCTTCTTACCTGTTTTCAGCTTGTCTGGACGCCCAAAGAGCCAGAAGCCTTTCGTCTTCCCCCGGCTGGGGCTCGGGGGCGGCGGGGACGCGGAGACGCTCCTCTCCGTCTGGACCTTCTTTTTGTGGACGCTGTTCCCCATATTGGGGTAGTCCTTAAGCCCCTAGAGGGGGTCTACTGTCCCGCAGCACGACAGGTCCCATAATAACATGACAATCCGGATGGCTTTTCCTCTCTTAAGAGTCACACACTCATCCAGGATGAACCCCCCCACACACACACACACACACACACACACTCCCTGAGTCAAGTCAATAAGGCGCTCTTGTGTCCTTGTGGTCAAATCATTCCTGCTGATGCAGTCCTGCTCGCACACACACACCCCGATATACAGTATGTGTGCTAAAGACCCACTGACACCATTCCCTTACGACACACACACTCCAGCTCTAGCACTATCACACACACACACACACACACACAGATCCAGCACGCAAAAATACAACTAACACACACAAGCAGACACGCAGTTAGTTCCTATCCCCCTTAGCTGACACACTTCCAGTCCTGTACATCCAAGCTGCTTAAGGAACAGCAGCGTCCCACACCGGAGAGCTCACCACCGTGTGTGTGTGTGTGAGGCTGAGTGAGTGTGTGCGCAAGTGCCCCTCCCACTCTCTCCCTCTCCGATCTAGCAGAGCATTCACACAGCTAGCCCTAGACTGCTCGCCATGTAGGAGAGGAGTGAAAAAAAACACACACACATTTTGTTTTCCCTCTTTATGATCATCTTCGCGATGTAGCCCAACAAATGATTCACACACCCTCGCTTTTTTTGTGTTTAAGGATGAACTTTGATTCCTCGCCTCCCCTGATCCCCCCCTTCAGAGAGAAAGCGATCAGTTGTCCTTGTGGCAAAGCATTATAAACACGTATGACAGATCCTGTCAACACAACGGTGTGACGGAGCAAACACAGACGCCTCTGCTGCACGGTCGCACACAACTGGCGACAAGAGGAGAAAACGTACACCCAGCGGCGTTTTCTGTGAAGGAAAGTTAGAAAGGGAGAAAAGAGAGAGAAGGGAAAGAAGAGTGGAAAGTAGAGAAAGCGAAGGGGCGCTTAATAATTCAGCTGATTTTCGCAGGTACAGCGCCTCTATCTGGCCCCTTAACTTTGACGTGTGCTCATCCATCCAGGCACAGATGATCACTCACACACACACACACACATAACAAAGAAAGAACCAAGAAGGAACAGAATATATGCCAGCCAGACCAGACAGACAGACAGACAGACAGACAGACAGACAGATGAAAGCCAGTTTTCAGATGAAAACATTCCAGCTATGCTTAGAGGAAATACAGCTGGTGATCCAGATGGGTGAGCAGACAGAGGTGATGGGGAATTCCACCGGTACAGCGGCGCTGGAAACAAGGACACACACAGGAGGTAACATTCAGCAAACACAAAGCACAGCAAACACTGCAGGCGATATCACGGCACAGTCAAGGAAGGGAAACATGCCTGCATAGCTTTTTCCCTTTCTCGCCCTCTCTCTACTTTCTCCTTCCTCCTTCCTTGTCTCCATTTCTTACCCCCCTTTTCACCCTTACTGTCACCCTTCATCTTCCTCCTCCCCGACTTTCTGCATTCCTCCCCCTCCTCCCGTCTCCCTCTATGCCTACTAATGAACATATCCAACAGTGTCGGACAGTCCCCGAGTGAGCCGATGACTTGGCAGTGTCGCTGTGACTAATCGGGGGCCGGCCCACACTGATGATGTCATGACCTTGGCTGTCAATCAGCGCCGGGCGACGCCGCCACTCCCGGGGGGCCTGTAAATCGATGGGATCCGTCCAGAACGTGGTCAGGGAGGAAGGAAGAACAACACTCTATTGCATGTTGCTTTTTTGATCTCCAGTAGAAGCGAGAAGCAGGAGGAGGGTGAAGATGAGGATGAAGAGCAAAAGGTGAAGACAAGGAGAGAGAATGAAACATGGTGAACACTGGAGATGCGAAGATATAGGAAAAGAGATTGTGCTATCACCACCACACATTCCCCATCATGGTCACCCTGACCATGTTACCCTCATCGCAGTACCGCCCCCTCCTCCCCCTCCTCCCCCTCCCCAGCCCTCTGATGTGCAGAGAACTGCTGGAAAGATAAAAAGCCTCCAATAACAGACAGATTTATTGAGGTGGGGGGGGGGCGGGGAGCTGCTGGAGGAAGGATTTACAATCTCTCGTTTTTCTTGGAGAGAAATCGATTCGGCGCTTAAAGAGCCTTGGTGTTTAAGAATCTGAATCTGAATGCATACATGTGCAGTGTATGTGTGTGTGTGTGTGTGTGAGCGTGTGAGAGAGAGAGAAAGAGTGTGTGACGTCACTCAAGCTTTCTAATGCAGCGTGTAAAAGGATCCTCGATAAAAACACTCCCAGAGAGATGTTGCCCATTAATGCAGCCCAGAACCACACCCATTACATTTGTACTCAGACTGCACATTATCTCATCCATCACAGAGCTATCAGAGTCACAGTACACTTAGGTAGTGTGTGTGTGTGTGTGTGTGCACCCATGAGCTGCAAAACAATGTGTCAAACATGCCCTAGATACATCGAAATGTGTGTGTGTGTGTGTGAGATCAAGGTATGTGTCATTGTCAAGCGAGACTTGATGATTTGACAGCTAACAGGGAACTCAAAGGAGGACACAGTAAGTCAAATATGTGTGTGTGTGTGTGTGTGTGTGTGTACGTGCGCATGCGTACATGAAAGGGCATTTGTGTAGAGGAATGCCGTTGTCAGGGAACACTCGTTGTCAGGGAAAGTGGTTGTCAGGGTGACCATCAGCAGGGTCCTCAAGACAGGATTAGGAAATCTACCTTTGTGTGTGTGTATGTCTGTTTGTGTGTGTGTGTGTGTGTGTGTGTGTGTGTGTGTGTGTGTGTGTGTGTGTGTGTGTGCTTGCACGTGCATGTGTGTGTGCCAAAGCCGAGGGTGGTCACTGATGGCAGCCCTCAGTTTAGGGAATCTGGTGCTTAGGTTGCCAAATAAGGGACTGGGAGTCATTATAGTCATCCATGATCACACCCAAACTCCTCGCTACAACTCTGTCCAGCTAAATCTCCACCCAAATCCAATGAAAATCTTAATCTGACTCAATTTCTACCCAGCACCCCCCTCTTGTGGCCAGCCATTGCTATCTCAGAGAAAACAAACATTACAGCTTTGGGATCAAACACTCTTTAAGCAGGTAAGCAGGTCGTTCATAGCGGGGCACTGCAGCTTACATCAACGTATCAAAGGGACAGTAACCAAACGGCACAGAAACACCAATGAATGTTCCAGTTAAAGTCACATTCCACTTAACCTAAACCTAATCAAATTCCTCGGTCCTCAGAGACAGAAATAGAGAACATGCAGCTGGATCAGGTAAACAGTGTTCAACAGGTGTATCCATTACTACAGGTTACGTAACAGGAGCCCCACACACTCACACACACACACACACACACACACGCACACACACTCTCTCTGTCTTTCTTTAGGGTAAATCAGTTGTATATCCCAGCGTATACAGACTCCCACTCCCTCAGCCCCACTCTGATGTCTTCCAGCTGCCTCCCCGCCACATCAAACAAGACTCCCGTCCTATAAAACAACCCATTAGCTTTTATTCCATAAGCAATACCACCAGAACGCAAGAATGTTTCGAATGATGATCGCGAGTCACTTTAATCGCCCCTTTCCAATTCCTAAGTGTGTGTGTTTGCGTAGGTGTGTCCTTGCATGGGTTTGCACACACAGTATGTGTGCGAGATCCCCTTATAACATTTTGATATTTTAGAAAGATAACTAAAGATGACATACAACATCATATATGAACATTATAGGAATATCATAGGATATAAAAAATACTATCAATTATTATAAGGTCACTATAAACTCGGAAAACTCACCACAGGCGCACTATAATGTCCTATTGGAAATTTACAGTGACACCATAGATGATACAAAAAAAATACCACAAAAGTACTATAAACTTAATATTCAGAACTACAGACAGTTGAAGTCTCTATAGGAATACTATAGATACTATAGATATACCACAGGAGATAAGAATACCATACAGTAGAATAAGGTCACTATATTGAGTACCATAGACACATGGTCTCTATAGGAATATTGTGGGAATATCATGGTGCTTTTGAAGACACAACTATCAATAGTTGGGGTCGTGACCCTACGCTGATCTATTCTTTCTATGTCATCTGCCCCATCCCCCCCCTCCCTTTCATTCCCAGCTCCATTGCTATACCGCCACATTAAACGTGAGCTGAGCGATGCCGTGGCGACCGGTACCTCACAATGCCGTTGCCAGGGAGACGTTTACCTCACCAGCATTGCTTCAGGCCTGCGAACCTGCCGGATGAGGGTTCGAGGTATCTGTTTACCCAGGTAAAATTACCTCTCTCGTCGGAGGAGCGCGTGAGCGGTGAACGATGCCCGCCGGATACATTGTGCGGCAGCATTAAACATTCACACTCCTCCCTCTCTCCGCCGCACGCTCGAGTTTGCCCTCCGCTCGCTCCCTTCATCCTGTCACAGTGAATTATTGTAGTCCTGAGGTGTGGCCTGTAATATAGCGAAGGCTCTATGTAATGTAGCTGTTTACTTTTCTATGTCTCTACCAGGCTGTAATCTTGTGTAATGGCGTGGTGAATCTACACAGCCTCATTGTGCTTTGCAAAGTGGCACACACACACACACACAACACACACACACACACACACACACACACACACACAAACAAGCAAAGAACGGGAACCCTCACAAACAGCTTTACAAGGCTTGCTTCTGTGACACAGTGAAATGTATGCTCCTATACGCACACACACACTTACACATGGCCGCACACAGACACAAACACACTCTCACAAAACAATGAACACACACACACACACAAGCACAACCATGGAATGCCAGGGATTGTGTAAAATGACCTCACCGCTGAAATAGCCAGCAGCCAAAGATGGGCTGTACTGGACAAAGCAGGTAGTTGCAGGGCTGTGTGTGTGCGTGTGTGTGTGTGTGTGTGTGTGTGCATGCACATTGAGGTGATGTAATGAGTGCGGGCGCCGCCCTAAGCCTCGCAATATGCGGCTAACACACACACACACAGACATGCCCTCTGATACAGGGTAGCACTGGGTCTCACACACACACACACACACACACACACACACACACACACACACACAGAGCACTGTAGACAACACTGATGACACACCCACAGTGGTGCTGAATTGAGGCTATTAAGCAAATTGTGAAACAAATCAAAAACAGTAATATGTGGTAATGAATAGGCAAAGAAACTGCAAAACCATAAGAGAGAGACAAACAGAGGGAGAGGATTCTGTCTGTCTGTGTGTGTGTGTGTGTGTGTGTGTGTGTGTGTGTGTGTGTGTGCGTGCACTGAGGGATTGCTCTAATTAAAAAAGCATTGAGAGAGTGTTCCCTAAGAGTCCTCTCAAGGCTGAATGAGGCTTTGTGATTCGCTGTAATCTCTCCTCTCTATCGCATAACTCTAGCCCCAATCTGGCAACCAGGCTGCCACACACACACACACACACATACACACTAACAGACCTAGACAAACACACACACACACACACACACACACACACACAGGCCTGATACTCTGCTCCCAGGAATTCAGCACATCAAAGAGTGTTATTTTTTTATAGGAGAGGAATCTCTATAAATTATGGCGGTCAGTCCTGGACCGCTGAGCCGCAGAGCTCAGCCAGTCATGCAGGAATGACTGGGCCGATGTAAATCCCCCCGGGAAAAACATGACGCTAGCTGCAAGGCTACATGCACATAAACCGTTACAGGAACACCACGGATAATCTCCGTGCACAGCGACGGTCAAGTTCACTACCGTTAGCCGTACAAACGTGGCCGGAATCGGTCTGCGATGAGATTTGGGAGAAACTGAAAATGAAATTCATTCTGTTCTTTGTTGTCCTTTACGTGATGAGCTGAGAAGTGGGCTTTATAGCAAAATGACTCCCATTCCTGCATGTTTCTTTTGGTTGGACGATTATGAAAGACTTGAAAGCCTCAGAAGGATTCTATGTGGCAAGGTTTGTCTGTAAACTGCACAACTGCACACAAAATGCAAGTCATTTAGTTTAGTATTTATGTGTGTGTGTCTGTGGATACAGAGTGTGTGTATCTGTGTGTATGTGTGGCAGCTGTGGGGGGTGGGAGGGTGGTTAAGTCACCCAGCAGGTTGGAGGAGAATGAACAGCAGCACCAAGGAGCAAAATAAAGGCGTAATGTGTTTCTTGTTGGGAAAGCCATGGCTCTCTCTTCCTCTGTCTGAGACAAAGAACAGAGGACAACGGGAGAGACCGAACAAGGAGGTATATTCACACGCAGGTGAAAAGAAAGAAAACACAGCGATTCACGTCGGTGAATGAAAGAACTTACTGCTCCTTTTGTCCGATAAAATATAACTCCCAAGAGGACAGACCTCCTGTGTAGGTGAAAAGGAGGCTCAAGTTCAATAAAGGTGATTGTGTGTGATCACTTGTGTGTGCACTTTTCCACAGCGGTCTTCTTCGGTCTTAAAATCCAAATATCAGTGGGAATGAAGGATAAAAATATAGTTCCCACACTTTTTTTTACCATCAGCCTTGACCACATCCTCTGCTTGGGAATTATTAGCCCTTCTACTAGTTTATTTTTGGTTTCAAACGGAGTCACGGACTGTTATCCGTCCAGTATTTGTAGTCCTCCATAGACCCCCAAAACCACAATCTAGGACACAATGAGGGATCATTGAAGATGGAAAAACTACGAAACCCACAACCGCTATGCACTGATGTTTTAAATGGAAATCTAACGAAACGGGTTCGAAAAGATCGAAGTGAACTTGGATTTCCAAGAGTTGTTGGATAATACACACACACACACACACACACACACACACACACACACACACACACACAACACACATGCACGCACACACACACACACACACACGCAGGACAGGAGAGAAAGGGGTGGCTTTAGAGGTGGAACAAAACAGGAAATGGGGACTGTGGGTAATCTCTGTGCCGCTAACCAAGCAAACGCATCAGTAAACAGGAGAGGGGATTAGACTCCTGTGTGTGTGTGTGTGTGTGTGTGTCACTGGATATAAATGTACAGACAGAAAGATGTCCTGACGATAACAAACTCCCTCATTCCTTTCCATCTAAATCCAACCGACGAGACACAACTCTCTGCAACACCATATCATGATAGACGAACCACAGTAGAGTTACAGAGCTGCCAAACAAACCAACCTCAAGTGAAGCGGGTTGATGGTCTTAACTTGACCTTGACGAGGGAAATCCACCCTGAAGCAAAGTCTGCAACATGCAACTCCCGTGACCTTGGAGAAAGCCCCAAACTCAAATACCTTTAGTGATTTTACTAGAATGCAGACACATTTCATGGTTCATGAAACTGTTAATATGATGAAATAAACCTCACTTGGATGCAAAATCTGAATTTCTATGGGTCACAAAATCAAGTCTCTTGATGATATCACAGATTACAGTAACCGTTCTGGATTCAAGCCTTGGGAGAGGCTTGCTCATGTTCAAAAATATTGACTGATCTGTGGCTCATGGTGACTACAGGGTTCAGATTCCCACTCAGAACAGCAGAGTCACTCCCCGTGTTGCAGACTGAAAACCTCCCACTGAACGATTTTCCTCACTCTGCTTGAACAAATCCCTTCTGTCCGTCTCCTCAGCTCTTATTCTACTTCTTGTCCTCCCACATCTCTGTTTCATGATCACTCTATTGCCACAGGAGTATTGTAAAGTCACTAAGACCCTGACCTTTGCACTCCTTGTTTTTGGTTGCTTGCAAGGTTGGTGATCTAGGAATTGAAGGTTATTCTATTATAAAATGTGAAGTGTAAAGTGAGGTTACGCGTTACCTTTGACAGGGGTCGTGGTTCTGAAGTTTGACATCCCCGGTCCCCGTCCGGCTCAGTCCGTTGCCGACGTTCTTCTTCCTCCGGCTGCCCTTTAGCCAGCTGAAGGCCTGTCCCAGAGATCCTCCTGGCTTCCTCTGCCCGCGCTGAGCCCTCGCCTCCCGGGCTAAGATCTCAGAGATGTCCCTGGGCACCAGGTCGCCCGTGGAGCTCCTCCGGGACATCCTGGAGGCAGGTCCTGGGAGGGAGCTGAGGCCCGGTACCTCAACCCAGGAGAGCGTTTCTTATTTCAGGGGGGAAGGGTCGCGCGGTCCGAACTTCCCCCCCCAACCCAGTGATCGGGAACCCCTCTGTCCCTCTTTCGCCTCGCTCAGTCAGTGTCCCTCGTTTTCTGTCCGTCGCCACCTGGGACAACAACGAGATCAACGGGAGTTAGAAAGAGAGAGGAGGAGGAGGAGGAGAAGGAGGAGAGAGGCAGGCTGGGAAAGAAAGCATGAGAGAGGAGAGAAAGAGAGATTAGAGAGAAAGTAAGCACGAGAGCGAAGAGATTAATTGGAGGAGGGTAAACTCACATATTAATACAAAAAATAAAAAATGGTAAAAGAGAGAATCAAAGAAGTAGAGATGAGAAAAAAAAGAGAAGAACAGAACAGGGGAGCTGCAGAGCCTGACTACAGTTACTGCAGTGTTGCAAGACCATTCCCACATTCCCACATTGTCCTACTAAAAGTTTTCTCTTCATCCGTCCGCCCCCACTCCCCCTCTTTCTATTCTCTCATTTTTGTGTGTATGTAGAGAGCAAGCCCCAGGGAGGAGAGCTGGACCACTGCAGCGTCTGTATGTGTGTGTGTGTGTGTGTGTCACATGTGGTTCACATCAGCAGAAATGTGTGTGTGTGTGTGTGTGAGAGAGAGAGAGAGAGAGAGAGAGTGAGTGAGTGAGAGCAAAGAAAGAAGCTCAATTAAATAGAAATGGCCATGGAAAAAGTTGGTATGCATGCTACTCTTCGCTTTAACAAAACATACAGTATATTCATAGAGTGCAGAAAATAGACACACACACACACACACACACACACACACACACACACACACACACACACACACACACACCAAACACTGCTCCTACGTTTTGTTCACAGTGAAACAATATATTACAGTATACAACTTACTCAGCGATTTTGCTGCGTGTCCTCTCGTCCTCGTTCCTCTCGTCCTCGTCTCCCCTCTTTTCTCTCTCCCTCTGTCTGAGCGCAGGCTGCTGAGTGTGTGTGTGTGTGTGTGTGTTTGTGTGTGTGTGTGCGCTAAGCAGTGTGAATGAAGCTCCATGCTCTCAGTCAGTCCCTCCCTCTGTATGAGGGCCAGCCTCTCCTCCCACCTCTCACAACGCTGTTAGGAGTTAGCCTAACCATTCCAGCGCCGGTCGCCTCGGTGTTAAGTCCATTACTTCATACTTCAGCTCGTTGCTAGTTCCTCGTACTCGACTCAACACGCACACGCATCCGCTCTATCTATCTATCCTCTTCTTTCTGCTGCTTTCCTTTTGTTAGTTCCTCCTAGCCTCCTTTCCGGGGATCGGGTGCAGCCGTCGCCTTGTCCCCCAGGAGGGCAACTACAGGGTCAGGAAACATCATGAAAAAAAAAAAACACAACAGACACACCTCAGACAAGAGTATCCGCTAGAGATCACACCGTGAGCCAGAATAGAAATGGCAAACCGTGGCCTAAGCCTTGAATTTCCTATAGACCGGTGCGGTGGTGAGAGACTGACTGGTGAGAAACAGACAGGTAAAGGTGAGGAGGCTCAGCTGTCTCTTCTGCAGAATGAGGGAGTGTCTCTCTTTTCCTGTCACTTTGCATCGAGGCGGAAACCCGATATCCCCTTGTTAAACATGACACACACACACACACACACACACACACACACACACAAACACAATTAGACAGACAGGTCCGGTGAGTCACAGGGGGCCAGTTACCTTTAGGGCTTGTCCAGAAATACTTGCCTTCAACAGACAAGTCTTTCCACCGGACTCCACTGGATGTGTGCGTTTTAGATTTCACTGCGGAGAGGACGAGAGGAACTGACATCATTGTGTGTGGCGGGGTGGGGGTGGGGGTGGAGGTGGGGGTGGGGGAGACACTTGCAAAGGGGTGGTGTGTGTGTGTGTGTGTCTATCCTGGGACTGGCTCATCTGGTTTGAATGTAGAGTTAGACCCTCTGGGGTAAGGGCTGGAGAGGAAAAAGGATAGACGGGGGAGGAGGAGGAGGAGGAGGAGGAGGAGGAGGAGGAGGTGTAGCAGCCTTGGGGGAACAGACAGAGACACACCTGTGACTTCAGTCCACATTTGTCTCCTAACAAGACCCTTCATTCACCTTACACTCTACAACAAGAGAGTATTTCATTTTTATTATATTATTGTCATTTTTATAATATCACCCCCCCCATCCACCTGAGCTACAGTGAAGTGAAGTCCCATTTACACAATAGAGTATGAATAACACTCCTTTGTCATTTGCTGGCTTGAGAACAAGGCTTCTGAAATGTCGTGCGAGGAAGTGGGGAGGGTGTGGAGGGTGTGGAGGGTTGGAGGCAGAGTTCGGAAAGGCCAGAAGTCTCAGCACTTGGCAAAGAAATTGCTGAGTCATTGGTATTGATCAACAACCCTATCAACCCCCCTGCAGATATATTATGGTCATTTTGTGCTATGGGGCAGTAAAAAAGTTACATTTTGCCCCTTTGAGTGCCCCTACTGTGTTTTAACACTCACTTTCCCCACCCGGTCCAGGCATTCGAACCGGTCACAAACCTGCCTCTCTCTCTCCCTCCGAGCTACATCATCCACCACCTACACTTAATCCAAAGGGTCCAAAGAAAAATCAGTGACACTTCAATAAGCCACTTTTATCCAGATCCACAAGAAAGCGATACATACGACACACAATAGTTATCCACCAGGTCTGTGCCATCTGTCGTCGGGGGGAACGGCGGGTCACCGTCTTCATTTAGCTCCTGTGATGAGGCCACCCAATTACCTGCCTGTTGGGATCCCTGGGCTAACTGTGGCACAGGACCTCAGGATATTTCTGTCAGCCCGACCTCAGCCCTACCTCTGGTTTTTATGTAATAAGTGAAAGAAACGATAAAAACCTATAAAATTGTAAAAAAAAAAATAAAAAATGAAAGAGTCAGCAGCCACTCCTCAAGTAGGTCATTTCTTCTAAGTGCTAGTCTGCAGCCTCCTGCCGCCTGTCATGTTCAGACATTATGGAGGATTGTTATTATATTTAATCTTCCAACAGCGACAGGATGATGCACACATGCGCTACGTGGAGGGGAGCTGAAGATTTATACACACTACATACTGCGGCAGAGGGTGTGCTGGATCCCCCTCGACTCCCTTTACATGGAAGCATTAAAGTCATTTGTTTCTTTCCTCTCCAATTCGACCCGTTCTACAGTTTGCGTGCGGGATGATTTCCCTGTATGTGCGTGCGTGCGTGCATGCGTGCGTGTGTCCTGGTGTCTAGGGAGGGGTTTACGATGAGTCATAGTTTAGTTCACTCATGCCGAACAGCTTCAAATGTTTTAACGTTTCCATGGCGATCCAATGGAAAACAGCCACTTGCTGTATGTCTGTGAGGAAGCTGCAGTATGTGAGTGTGTGTGTGCGCGTGTGTGTGTGTGTGTGTGTGTGTGTGTCATAAAAGGTACAAAATCATTAACCACCAGAACTCTGTGAGCCTACTGGGGAATGTATCACCAATCCTCCTCTTCACTCTCTCTGTTTCCCTCGGTTTCTCTCGCTCTTTCTCTCTGCCTCCAATCTTCTAGTTCAGCTGCTTTCACTGAATGTTCATCTGCACACTAATATTCCCTCAATACTTGGAAACGTTTTGGAGGTGTAACCCACCAAGTTTTGTTCATCGGATCATGTCAACAGTTTCCAAAGAACATTGTTTACTCGCTTGCAGTATGTTAGGTGCAAGACTATCTATAACCTCACTATAACTTCAACAAGCTGTTGTCAACCTTTATTTTTTTCAGGCAAAGTCGACGGTACAGGCATGCCGCTTTCCTTAAAACCCATATTTGACGCCGTCTCCATCGACAATAATCATACAGTACAATCACACTTTAACGGCATGACGGACCGTCGAAGAATTGTGTGCATGTGTGGCGTGAGGCAGCACGCAGGAAATCCATACTGCCGGTGGAGATAAGCCCCGCGCTCCCAAACCAGCATTATCATTCCCAACCTGCCTTTGTCCTGCGACGGACACATTCTTTCTGCGCCAACGACTGCTTCTCCCTCTCTAGCCCTGAAACACAACGATGCAATACGGAAACTAAACGGCACGGCGCTGAAGTAGAGAATCTAGAGGTCTCGACGGCAACATTTACCAACTGAGAGGGAGGATGGGAGGGGTGGAAAGTGAGGTGTGAGAGAAAGAGAGAGAGAGAGATTGAATGCTTGTAATAATAGTTGTAGAGGACAGTGGGAGAGGCGCCAAGTGGGAAATGCCGTTGCGAGACACACAGAGGGGGTTTCCTCCATACAACAGAGACAGCTTTGTCTGACCAGCCCATGTCTGTGAAGAGACAACGCAATCTGTATGGTGGATGAATTTTGGTTGGGAGAGAGAGGCAAGGAGAGAGAGTAATATACACAGAAATAGCTCTAGGTGGGGAAAAGGTGCAAAGAAAAAGGTGAAAGAAAGAAGCACAACACACCTCCCCACCCGACTCTCCCCTGCCCAGACATGTTGCTGCCCTTTCCTCCTTCTGGAGGCCATAACGGAGGGACAACCACTCGCTGTCCCCGCATTCCTCTGACCCGCCCCTTCAGGGAGACACAAGAAGGGAGGACAGAAAGGATGTAAGAGGTATGAGGGAGGGTGAGAAACATCTCAGAGGAGAGAGATCTAGAAAGAGAGGACACACTTGACCATTTCGTTGCCTTCCCCGGAAAAGGGAAGAGGAAGGAATACTATTCCCTTGGGTAGGTTAGGTGAGGAAAAAACCTGATGAAGATGAAGCTGTAAGAGTCGCTGCCTCTAGAGAACAATATTGCCTGAGAACAGGAGAAATAAGGGTAAAGGAGGGTCATTTTGTTATTAGCTACTAGTCCTGCCCTAAAATAAGGCAATAACCTGTGAACACTGCATTTTATTACACTCTGTCAAGCCTGTCTGTCATTCCTCTGGACAGGTATGTAATTACTTTCCAGTTGCTGCGAATACAACACACACACACACACTGTACCCGTGTGACCCATAATTCAATACGCGTTGCCCAGTTCCAGACTATTACTCTGCATTTTTCTGTCACTGATGACCTCTACCTGACCTTCTCCTGGTCAGGGAGAAGACAACTGCTGCTTTGAAGTTGCCTTCGGGCACATCTTCATCAGCTTTAGTGCTCTGGACTTCAAGTAGTGAGGAAATGGAGAAAGTGATGAAATGTAAACGTAAAGTTGACTCTAGATCAGTGTTTGATCGCCATGTTTGATACGATCTGGCGAGGAGGAGGTGGGGTTTGTCATGCCATGTCATAGGCCAGTTGTTGGACCCGTAAGGCGTCCATCACTTTTTTTATCAGCCAATCAGGGTTCGCCTCCGCCCTGGACACGTTTAAGCTGGTCTGTTAATGGTGCTTGCTTTAGGTTGTGTTGACCGTTCCTAGACACACACACACACACACACACACACACACACACACACGCACGCACACACACACACACACACACACACACTTACACACACATACATGAATTCAATCAATATTATTATCCTCCTCAAAATCCAGGGAAGGTCAGAGCCGAAACACACTGGCTGTGTACAGAACCATCTGGCCAGCTACACACACACACACACACACACACACACACACACACACATGGTTCACTAAAATAAAAAGCATCTTGGAACAGAATACTCGAGATACCGGATACTTTCTACTGGTTTAGTTTTACTCAGACTAAAGTTTTGTTTTTAGTAGCACGTTTTGCTGGTATGTTGGGTTGGTAGCATATCCATCACAGTAGTTTGACACTGGAATAGCGCAGTGGAAAGTAGGGCCACTCCAGTGACTCAGGTTCTACTGTGAGTGAAGTTTCCTCATTTAGCCGTGACCAAAACCTTAACCTAACCCAGGAAAGTTGTTTTACTTGGCTAAGCTAACCCTTAGCTAACCGTGACCTTTTCATCATGTGAACATGTCTAATTCATGCTATTGTCACATAACCCTACATCAGTGGTAATCTGTGTTTCAGAGTTTTCTTTCCTTTTATTTGTTCACATTAATGATTGTTTTTATTTATTGCTTTCATTTTTATCTATCCTGTGAAGCACTTTTTTGCTAAGAGCTCTATAAATAAAGGTGATTATTGGTATTAAAATGTAACATATTTGGTTGTATTTAGCTGTGCTATTCAATGTAAATCCCATTATGCAACAGGGGGAGCGATCAGGTAAGAAAACATTGGACATGTTACGATAAGGGTGAACTGCTCCTTTAAAAACATGACACGAAATATTTTTGTAGCAGGAATTCCTGAGAGGGTGTGGCCGCTGCTGCCGGGTTGTTTGGGACGGGACGAAAACAGGCCATGGTTTTCCATCCATACATCCACCCATCCATCCACCCACCGCGCTATTTCCCCCCACCTCCCTCCCTCTCTCTCTCTCTCTCTCTTTCTTTCTTTCTTTTTTGTCTCTGCCTTGCTCCATTTGCAGAGGAACTATCTGCCTGTTTCCACTCTCTCCGGGGGGTCGTTTAAAACTAGACGCTGACGTCACAGTCAGGAAGCCTGATGTGACCTCTGTCAAATCAACTTTATTAAAACAGGATTGGGATTGGAACAACATGTGATTAAGGGAAACTGTGGTGGTGCTGCTCTCCTAAGGACCTATTTCTGATGCTAACAAACAGTACTACTAAAATCACAACAGGGATAAAGAATAGAATTGTGCAGTTCAAGGACTGCATGGTGCTTTTGAGTGTGCAAGAGAAAAGTTGCCTTTTGAAAAGTCATGAAATGTATTTTATTGCGAGCAGCCATCTCAATATTTACTGCAGTACCTGACACTAACATTTAGACTACACCGTTAAACATTTCAGCAAAATGCAGTCCCTTAAAAGGTCGCACTCACACGCACACCGAATGACTCATTTTACAGAGACAACATCAGCTCCCATCTCAGCTATAGTTTGTGTTTAGGTTGGTGGACAGTACGCCTCCATGAAGCAACGTTGATACATGGTGGTGCTAAGAGTAGCACCAGCGAGGCCTGGGTGAGCCTCTTCTGGAGGGAGATGAGTAAGACCAGAGGGGTGGAACATGTCATACTGACTGGTGGGCCCGCTAGACTTACTCTGTCTTCTTTCTGAGGGAGATCCAGGCGCACTGAACAGCAAAAAGTATTCATCTTTTATCAAATATTGAGTCGTAAAATGTTATTTTGTCAAAAACAAGTCAAACAATCTGCCAATGTGAGATAATTTCACTTCTTTCCAACTCCGTATTCTGCCTTGTTTTACGATATTAACACTTGTTTCTTCCAAATTCTTGAAACACATGGAATTATCTCACCCCATTGGCAGGATTTTCACTTGTTCTGAGAAAAATAAGAGTGAATATAGAGACTGAATATGAGACTAAATCACTTAAGATGGACATTTTTTGCAGCGTACTTGCTACATAGCTCTACAGCAAATACATAGCTCACGTACACGCACGTACACAAACTCACTCGCCTTCACACGCTGAACATGGGTAAACACATCAAAAAACAAACGTAGACCCAACCCTTCTCTGATCTCGAGGTAAATACGCATTCAAATCTACGGTCACAGACAGGACATGAGCTTTAAATATCTCTTCCATGGTTTCATTGTTCACTCTTTAGACAAGCCTGTCAGCCATGACTGAGCCCAGAGAGTGAGGCTGGCTGGCTGGATGAACAGATACCATCTCATCTCTCCACATCTGCTGCTTTCACCTGCAACGCCCCTTCATGGGAAATGTTTGTGGCTGCGCTACAACGTAAAGGTGCCGGTGCACTGAATTATAGAAGAATGTGATGTAATATTGCAACCATAACATAATAATTTCAAACATAATATCTTTGCATGATAAAAAAAAACAACTTTTAAGGCATATCTTGGTTCTGCCCCACTACTTCAAAATAAAGGATATTTTCTTTTGTGAGTGTATGAAATGAGGGTCTTTTTCTTTTTACTCAACCTTGTTTTTTATGAGTAACACAATTAACTTTTGTGTGAGAAAAAAAAAAGTTCAACAGAAGAGAGCTGTGGAACCAAGCCATAGCTGCTTGGTCCTTTCTAAGGTTACCGCGACTGCCATGTTTAAAAGGCGGAAACATGCTTAATCCAGAACAGTGGAAAAATATACTGAAGAAGGACATGTGGCCCCCTACTTCATTATGTTAAGTGATCCCATAAGACCTTAAAAAGCCAAGTGGTTCAAACACCAGGTGGCTGATGACAGTAAAAAGACGGTGGCTAACAATCATCCACCAAAGGCACTCTCTTTAAACTAAACACCAGATGAGGTCACTGTCATTAAAACACACTTAGTCAGAGTGGGACAACACTGCACATCCTACGACGTGACAGACTGTGGGGAACAAGAAAAGTCAAAATTGCTGGTTCAAATCCCCTGGGAAAATGCCAAGGTGCTCTTGAGCAAAGCGCTTAACCCCCCAACTGCTCTAGTGAAGCTGTTCAAAGGCCAACAGGACAAGAATGTGTGGAACCGTGTGATTAAGAAACATGGTTGCTGCTGGTAAACACCATGCATGCTCAGTTGACTTCCCCTGGATGAATAAAGGTTCAAATAAAAAATAAATAAAAAAGATTTCTCCCTGCAGTCTTTTCATCAGAAGCACACAGGGATAACATTAAAGCTGCGCTAGACAACTTTGCACGTCGGTGGCCCCAAATGGCAGCGAGATTTGAGGACTTAAATACAGAGAAATCGTGTTACCGAGCGTCAACAAACTGCACACAGGCATGCTCACGTTTACCAGTGCTGCAGGTCTGCGATTGATTTACACCGAAGGAAACCAAAGCGACGAGAGAAAGATCTAATGTGGATGAATTCCACTTTCTCTGGACGGAGAGCTCGGTCACTGCTGTTTAGGAGGAAGTTTGATTTTCGCTCTGAAGTTTTGATTTGTCATTTTTTGTTACATACCTGACACCAGAATGTGATTTGGGTAAACAGGGCAAATCTACATGGTTTCAATTAGGGGAGCTCTTCTCTATTAGCTCTATTAGCTACACAAATGTCTTGCCTAGTGCAGCTTTAAGTTGAGTTGAACCCGCTTTACTTTCTAACTCATGTGTAATGTAATACCATGCAGGCAGGATGGATGGCGCCATTATGCAGGGGTAGACATGGTGAAAGGGAAACACATTGTGAAGAAAAGAAAAACTAGAAGAGAAGATGATGACAAGGGAGGGAGAGAGAGGAGGAAGAGGAGGAGGACACGGGCAGGATGTTATGGTCAGTTTGGACAGTACTGTACTTTGGAGCAGATAGGAGCAGGCTAGTCCAAATGGGCGTCCAGCATATGGTCCGTCTCAGTGGGACGTTCAATCCTCAACCGCAACGCCTTCCTAAATATTTGGTTTCCTCTTGTCCTTTACACCCCCGCACGCAGACTGCTGATCTCTCCATGCTCTACGAACGACATGATAGAAAAAGAGAAACAGAAAAAAAAAGAGCTGAAAAGATGATTTTTTTTTATGACACACAAGTAAGGTAAAGACTCAAAGTCTCGCTCTCTAGATCCCAATGGATCTGCGGGCGTGCACGTGGGCGTCAGCACAACTGTGTAGCAGGGTGTTAAACAGTGTGTGTTGAAACAGATAATCCCTGGACATAACGTCATGTAAATTATCTCCTCTCTCACAAGGCCCGAGCCCTGCCAAAACACAGGTCACAGCAGTCAACATGGGCGAATTCAGTAAACATTACATCTTTCCTTGGACACAAGGGACACAATCTCTTCATGGAAAGTCTGAATCAGAATCCCCAAAGAAGTAACCTCACTATTTTACAGAGTGTGAAACGTAGACAGAAGGATATGAAGTAAAAGAGGGTTATATAAATACTCTGAAGTGGGGTTTGTAGTGTAGGAGTCAAGTGGCGTACTGTTGTCAATATTATAGAAGAATCTGGCTAAACAGGGGGCCCATCTCTCCTTCTATCCCTCCATCCATCATCCCTCTGTCTACAGACAGCTTTGCCTTCCAATGGCACATTTGAGAAAGGAAGACAAAGACAGAGACTAGAGCGAGAAGAGAGAGAAGTCATCCTCCAGAGTTTAATGTAAGACAGATTGTGGATAATATCGGTCCTATCCAGGAAAATATGTATTTCTCCTGTTGTAATGACCAGCTCTCTATCAGCTGAATCGCTGTAGGAGAAAGTTTTAAAATGCTGATTACCTTGTTATGTTACCCTTAGGATGAGATGAGATCATAGTTAGACTGTGTCGCCATCTAGTGGTAACAAGTTGTAGTATGTTTTCCTACATAAAAAGAGGTGGAATGATTCTGCAAAATAATAATAATAAAGGAGTAAAAAAAAAAAAAAATTGACATCAAAACCAATGAAAGCAAGTTTATAAAATATAAAAGCAAGGCAAAGAATTAATTAATGGTCATTACATAAAGGCAAGTCTATAAACCGGTCAAGTCGTTTCTATGAGCATTTGTCTTTCTCGACATTTAACCGCCACTCGATCTCCTCCTTTCTCCCCCTTTCCTTCCACATCTCCCACATATTTCCATCTCTTCTCCGGCCCCTTCCCATCCTCTCCGTCCCCTTCCCCGCGCAGCAGAGGAAGACCACCTGTGCTCCATCGTATTGGGGTCAGGAGTTGAGGGGAAAACCAATCCTCCCGTGGGAGGGGGCCAGAGAAGTGCAGGGAGCTATTTAAAGACGAGTCGATAATGAAGAGGCGCGAGTGGAATCCTGGAGCCATGTTCCCTTTCAACATAAACACAGACGCCGGGCCATGACCCCCCGCCAACAGCCATAATGGATGCTCCCAACTTTAATTCTCCTAGTCCTCATGGTTTGAGATGAGAGGGAAGGAGTAAAAGGAGGCGTGTCTGTCTGTTTGGGTGGTGTGTGTGTGTGTGTGTGTAGTTGGGTTACAAGTTATATCAAGCTTCTCTTATTTCCATCTCATGGGATGATTTGAAAGTGGCCCACTGCAAAAAAAAAAAAAAAAGGTTTCATATTCAAAGGAAAACTTTCAGTGATTCAAGAATATTCTTGAAAGAAGTTGAAGAATGGAAATAATAGAATAATAATCTCGCTCCATGGTCAGATTTATGTCACTTGTTTTAAGAAAAATAAGATTTTAAGACTCCATACTAACCTGCAGTAAATGACAATATTAACCATTAGGGAAAAAGTCTGAATTCACAAAGGGAAACTGGTTTTATATTCACTGTAATTCTTAGAGCTCCACTTTGGCACATCCGACGTCTCTCTCGGACAACAGGCAGGCTTGCCGTGGCTCCTCTTTCTCCCTGCCTAGTGTTTATTAATAAACCTAAACAGATTCGGCGTAGTCATGGTCACACATAGCTGTACACTGACTGGGAGAGAGGAGGCTGGGTCAACTCTCTCTGCAACCACCCCCCCCCCCCACAAAAAAAAAAAAACTATCTCCACACACTCCTCCCGCTCATTCTCTACCACTCACTTTGTCGTTTGATCCGCAAGTCATAGTTTCATCCCGTGGATACTGTGTGAGGACAGAGGAGAGAGGGATATACGCCGAGAGGTAAGTTCAAGCATGTCTGGTTTAGATAAGGTTTGCATGTAAAAGACTGAAGAAACACTGAAACCAACTAACCATTCATCTATCTCTCAACTGTCAACCTTGAAACCACTGTGCAACGAATTTAGCAATCAAATGTACTAATACCATGTCAGGTAAAGTTGAACAAAATGTCTGCTTGGTGTTTACATGAAACAAACAAAGTGAGATAGTTGGTATACAGAATACTCAAACGCTCATATGTAAGCCGGTGCTCTTTCTGGGTGGAGCAGGGGTGTGCAGGAATGTGCCTTGTACCCACGCCTGCCCTCCAGCAAGGCAGCTGGTCACTGTCAAGTCCTCCCCAGGGCTCTGCTTTTCCATGCATGGTGCAACAATGTCCAATCCCTGGGCATCGGCAACACCTGACAAAAGAAGCGACAGAACCACAGAAAGCGAGACGTTTTCTGAAGAGTCGACCATTTCTTTCACGTGACAGTAGAGCTGCATCGTGAATTTCAGGGAAGGCAGCTTCGGCCAGGAAGAAGGAGCATCTAACACATGAATGCCACAGTTGTCTCCCATGCCCTTTCTACATTACTGATTGCCGTGTGATGACACTATTAGGTCAATTTGATCAATTTACTCCCAGGGAGACTCTGGCCAGTGTTGGCAAGCGGTACAAGGGGTGAAATTACAGCTCCATTATTCACCGGGGAGAATATTAATGCCCATCCGTCGGTACAATGACATGTTGTGATAATGTGCTTGGAAATGTCATGTAACGCCACTTTAGAAGCAACGATGTGTATATGTTAGTATTGTTATAGTGCTTGTGTGAATTCCATACAGTATATGGATGTGTGTGTGTGTGTGTGTGTGTGTGTGTGTGTGTGTTTGTGTGTGTTTGTGTGTGTGACTACGGCCCAGCTGTCAGTTGGTTCCCATGAGACATCCAGGCTAGAGGGGCAGCTGTCAATGAGTAACATTCTTCCCGTTGAACTGCCCCCCCTTACCCTTCTCTACATGCCCCCATGTGCTAACGACATCAACATAGTTTACCGAAAAGGTCCGGCCAAAATATTAATCCAAGTCCTCTGTTGACATGCCATTGCGTGCCAGGCCTAGTATAACCAAAATATATAACCAAATATACACATTAGGCAGGCTGTCTAACAGGTTTATCTGCTTTTGTCAAGGGACAGGCTGCATGGATAAAGGGTACATCGATGGAGGACCTGGAGGACAACGTACCAGCAACGGGGTTTGAGCCTCTCTTCATCCAGGAAGAGAATGGGCAGCAGGACAGAGCCCCGATGGGAGAAGGAGTACAGCACAACCCAACGCAATCTGGACTCACCTACACAGGAACACAGCTGAATCCGCCAGCTCCAATTCAGCCACTAAGCGAGATGGATGACTTACTGAAGAGCTGCGAGGAGCTCACCTGGTCTTCCCTTTGGCTCTCACTTCTCACCCAGCTACACAGAAACAGGCCTGAGCGGATCGACTCAAGCTCAACTGAATGAGGAAGTCAGGATGGACAGATATGGAGAAACAAGCGCATCTCCCCAACCGTATCTATCCACTACCTACATGGACACGCGCATGGATAGGGCAGAAACAGGAACACAGGACCACCAGCAGCAGGACATGGGCTCCATCACGGAGGGGCGTGGCGGTACCACAGCAGTTGCTTCCCAAAGTGAAATGCCCCTCACCACAGCAGGCAGCGAACTGAGTGGCACCATGGTGGAGTACCAGAGTCAGCTGCTGGGGATGCTGGCCATGCTAGAAAGCTGTATGGAAGAGGCTGGCATGGACTTTGAACCACAAGAGTGGGCTACAGATACAAACCAAGAATATGTGCACGTCAGGCAAAGCCATAGTCTTTATAAGGCCACAACACTGGGGCCCATGGAGCCAGGGAGGACAGTGTGGATGGAGACTCAGCCAGCACCACTCCAATCCTCGGTCAGCCAAGCTGGGGTTGGGGCTACAGAGCAAAGATCCATGGAGAACAGAGATGGGGTGACTTTGGATTCAGCCACACAGGGAATCCCTGAAAAGCCCTGGCTTAGCTGTGAGGATATGGGGGGTATCTCAGTGGAAAGACTGGAAAGGTCCGGGACTGAAACTGGGGTTTGTGTGAATTTCCAAGTAGATCAGAGGGTCCTTGAACCTCAGTTGATGCTTTCAGGGCCATCGATGCCCATGGGGAATACACAAAATGAATCGGAGAACGGTGAAGGGACACACACAAGAGGAGACCTATCTAGGATGGATATGGGAGACACTGGATTGCCTGCTGAAGGGAGACCAGAGCTAAACATGGAAAATGTGATAGATCTGAGATCTGGCATGGATGAACTCGGGGTGCTGGGGTCTCAGCTGGAGGAGTGTATAGAGGAGGTGCAGCGCTTGGAGAGGAACAGGGAGGAACTGCTGGAGGAGGTGCTGGCGCTGAGGGGGGAGAAGGAGGACAGGGAGGAGAAGGAGGCGAGAGGGGAGGCAGAGGAGAGAATCGAGGGGAAAGTGGCAGAGCTGATGCAGGTACTGAAGAGGGAGGCGGAGGTGAGGGGGGAGGAGAGGCAGAGGGACGTGCAGAACCTGAGGGAACAGAGGGCAGAGGAGGAGAGGAGGATGTGGAAGGTGAACCTGGAGAGGCAGGGGCTGCAGGAGGAGACCAGGAGGCTGAAGAGGAGGCTCTTCGCCATGGCTAGGGACTGCGCTTACAACCAGGCCGCCCTGGCCACTCAACAACGTGAGGTGGAGCTGTTCAAGAAAGAAGAGGTAGGAGAGCGATCAAGCTTGGCCTATATAGCCCAGTCAACACTTAGTCAACTTAAATCAGCTTAATCTTAGAATACAACACATACAAATCATCACGAGGGCATCACATTTCCAAGCAAACCCACACATCCACTCGTTTTCCACCTCCATCACATTCTCCCTGTGTTCCAGGAGAAGCTGCAGTCCCTGGTGCTCCAGCTGACGGAGGAGGGCTCCCAGCTCCGCTCAGCCCAGCAACACCAGCTCTCCAGCCTGGAGGCCCAGCTTCACAGCCAGGGCTCAAGCCAGACCACAAGCACCCAGGAGGAGCTGACCCAGTGCAAGAGGCACTCCTGTGGGGACATCCAGCAGTATCTGCAGGGTGGACTGAAGGCGCTGGAGGACAGGTGCCGTTATTGTCCGAGTAACTCAAAATCCTGTTGTTTTTATTTAGTTTCACAAGCCATGTACGTGAGATCTACTGAGATCTAGTTATTATGTTAGTTATAATCAGTTATCATCTCATACTTCTGTTCTAATACCCAGTTTTTGATAGAAACACATCAGAATTGTTAATGGTTTCCATGGCCCAGGTATGAGCCCTGTGCTGTGTGCCCTGCTGAAGAGGAGGGAGGCAACAGCCGGATCCCTGCTGAAAGCCAGAGAGCAGGCCCAAGAGCTGAAGGCCCAGATAGGGCCCCTGAGGGAGGAGAGCCAGAAGCTGGGGCTCCAGAGGGTCTGTTTGGAGGAGAGACTCAAACTAATGCACATGCAGAGGAGAGAGGATGTGGAACTGTATAAGGTAAGCAAGACCACAGGGAAGGGTGGATGGACGGATCAAGACAATGACAGATGAAAATGTGGTCAAGGTGATAGAAAGCAAAGAGATGAGTAACAGGTAGAGGGATGTCTGGGAAAGGAATAAGGGAAGGAAGGGACAAGAGGTAAGATGAATATGTGGTAAAGGCAGCAGGGTGCAGAGTCAGTACCATGATGCAACTGGAGGATCTGGGTTCAAGCATCCACCCTTCTGAAGTGTCCTCGAGCAAGACACAAAGCCCCCACCAGCTCCAGAGATGCTGTTCTGTAGCTGACCTCTGACCTCCCTGGGGGAAAGCAACAAGAGAAGTTCCCTCTAGAGATCAAGAAATCCCATTAATACTATATATTATTATTTGTCTTTGGTTGTTTGTATGTTTATGAAACCCCTGACGCATTCAATACTCTTACAGGAGACAGTATATTGTCTGGAGGAGAACAGTAGAGAGATGAAGATGGAGCTAAAGGTTCAGAAGAAGAAAACCAAAGAGATGGAGGAGCTGAAAGAAAGCCTTACCAAACAACTCCTCCTTTACAGGTAAGACATTCTGACTGCATCCTTCAGAATAAAGTCCACACTTCAGCAGATGACTAAAACGTATACTTACGTTAAATGTCAAGGCTACAGCCCTAATTAAAAGGTTTTTCTTACAGGGCTTCCATTGAGGACCACAACAAGTGTGACCATAAGGAGGAGAAAACATGACTGCATGCTCTTCCTGGTGTAAATCCATTGGATTTCTGTGGTTCATTTAGTAACATTTAGTTTCTTTTATCAATAACGTAGCAAGCTCCAGTGGTTCAGTGGAAGAACAGATCAAGACACCTTTGGATGCAAGAGTAAACAAACCACCACAGGTTTCTGGAACGCTCCGCAAACATGAACCAGATTGCCGCTTGTAGAAAAGGTTTTGTTATGAATAAAGGGTTTGAGCCTTCATTGAAACCTGAGTGCTGCTGATGAGTTAATAATGGAGTAAAAGGCCAGTGAGGGGTTGTTGTACTTATAAGGGCAATGTGGCTGGAAATCTAAACAGTGGGACAGAGTAATAGAGTGAGAGTAAGCTCAGGGGACAGAAAAGGAGGACAAAGTCACATCAGACTCAACATAATGAAGGTCTGGGCACATCCACGGTGTGATGGAGCATATCTCAGCTTACCCAACTGTATTCCTACGGTTGTTTAAAAATACCTCTAAGCTTAGCAAGACACTTTGAGCTTATTCGAATAGGTAGACGATGCATGGATGTTAAGAAATGTTCCTGACAATGAGTGAACTGTGCACACAAAGATAAAAGTGGAAAACATTTTATTAACAATGCACTCACTGTACAATTGCAAAATATTGGACATAGAAAAAGTTCTAATAAACTACATCACAAAGACAACATTTAGATGACAAAGATATGACTACGGTGAGGGGAGGTCACATTTCAATATCCTGATCCATTCAAAAATTTGGTTTTCACTTGGAAACTTTTGACTTGAGCGATCGAGTTGCAAAAAAAAAAAAAAGTTTCTTTGCAGAAAAGGCTGGTGTGAAAATCAGTCAAGAAAAATGAGGTGTAGATTTGACTGAAACGGTGTGAGGCGCATTGCAGACTACATGCAACTGTCCCTATGCTACCACAGAAAACCCAGTAAAAGCACTGAGTGGTTTAGGTTGGACTCCATTTAACTTCAAATGTGTGTTATGCTCCCAACATGTGAGGGGAGTTGTTTACACTATAAAATCATTGAAAACAGTAGCAAACTGTCAGTTAGTGCTTCTGCTTTGGGGTGTCAGTATGATAGCCACATTATGACCTAGAAAGACTGTTTATATTTAATAAGTATAGGCTAGAGCATTTGAAGACAGTGTGTAAGTGTCTAATCAAATTGATTAGAAAAATACACCTTTTATAATGCAGTACAAAGATACGGATGCGATTCCTCAGGCAATAAATTACTTATTTCAACCTACAAGGGAAAGTTCTTCATAGTAGGTATTCCAAAAAGGGACTGGGGCTAAACATAAATACATCTTCTCCTGTCCTGAGTTCCTTCATGTATGCTGATTTGACACACAATCTGTCCCACCAGTAAAGAAGAGCGGGTTGGGAAGAAGTAGTTGAGTGAAACTATCGAGATGGCCCGTTGGCAGTATGTGATGGAGGTGTTACGCCGTGGCTTCAGGGTCTGTCGAACCCTCAGGATCTTCATCGTTGTAGATGTTCTCGGCCTACGGGGAGAGTCAGTGTGTGAGACGTTCACCCATGTAATGTCAGGGTTGTTCAACATATATTCAAGTGAGTGACATTTGCTGATTGCTGGAGCAGGACAGACAAAAAAGGGCGAGGAACTGGAATTTGCTGCCAGCCAAAGTTTACTATTGTATAACCAACCGCTAGCTTTTGAGGCACCTACTGGAGTACAGCGTTATAGAGGTGAATGTATTATACAGTAAATAAACTTAACACACAATTGGGTTGATAAATTTACCGTTCCTCCTCACTTTGCTCTGAATAAGGGCCTCTACAGAGCTGGCTAGACTTGTTGACTCAGGCGTGGGTAGTCAAACAGTTAAATCGAAATCGAGCTTGGGTGGGATTTTCTCCCCTGTCACAGTGAGTGGTTGAAATGGAGGGGAACTCCTTAATCACATGATTTTTCCCACTTCAAATTTCAGAGACAGGGGCTCCTGAGAGCAGTGGCACCTGCTGTTTTTGACCTTAACGTGTTGCTGCTGCACAGACTCAACTGCGATTAACCAGGCCTATTGACATCACATTTTATTGAAAAAATAGATTATTTCTTCTAAGAGATTATACATACAAGGGAGGAAACATCTTCTCTGCCTACCCATACCCAACACGCCTGCTTGAGGTGTAGTTTAATTTGTCTCACCATTTGCCACACTTGCATGATGTTGTCTTCAGACACCGAGCAGATGACCCAGGGCTCGTTGGGGTTCCAGGAGAAGTCAGAGATCTTGGCTGTGTGACCTCCATGGATAAACTGTCAGAGAGGAGGAAAGCCATCATTGTCATTATAGTGATATAAAATATGTCACCAGTAATGCAGAAACTCAGACGTTAAGCAGGTACCAGTAAGACTCACCAGTAGCTCAGGAGGACCATCCTCTGTGTCTTCAGGGGATTGCTCCTCTCCAATTTTACTACAGACACAGGGGAAAAGAGTTAACCTGATGCACCAAACAATATTACAATACTACCAATATGTCTAGTTGTTTACCTGAGGTCCCAGACGTTGAGGCGGCGGTCTGTTCCACTGGACGCCAGAATGGTCTCATTATGGGGTGACCACTGGACCTGGTGTGGCCAGTCAGAGCTCTAATCAGATCAACGTGAACCAACAAGTTTGCACAACACTGATAAAACGCCTCAATGTCATATTGGATTTCTGTTTGCAAAATTTATTTTAGCGTTCATGTGTGTGCTAAGGGGCACCGATGCAGTTTTAATACAACAAACCATTTCTTCCAAATAAAAAAACTTGATTTGTAGGCTATGGATTCTAACCAGCAGCAGAAAACCTTGTTTGCCCGAAACACCTTTCCTTCTGATATTACAGCCTTGGTAATTGCAGTAGGTGAAATTGTAATTTAATTTGTCCTTTTCACTTTTAATTATTTATACAGACTAACACACAATGGATCCTGCAATCCTCCTTTCAATAAAATATCATGTGTGAGAAATCTCTTACCTGGAAGATCTCGTCCTTGTGCGACTCAAAGGAGTGCAGCTTCAGTTTCAGGTTCCTCAGGTCCCAAAGGGCCACAGTCTGGGAGGAGGAGGAGCGATGTTACACATACCATTCAGGTTTATTTATTCAGTAAGAGTTACACAGTACACTAGATGAAAGGGAGTTGTGCTCCAGACAGTAACTAAAACTGAATGAAAGCCATTGAACATGTGGTGGAATGTTGCATCACCTTGTCGGCCGAGCCCGTGGCAAGGATGAACTCGCTGTACGGGTTGAAGGACAAACAGTTGACCTCTGCTGTGTGAGCGTCCACTGCATGGCTGGGTTTGGACATGTTGTTGGAACGAGTGTCCCAGCTGAGAGGGAAAGAGGAAGGTGGGGTGATTGATTATTTTATACACTGACTTAGGGAATAGGACTGCCTCAGCACTGTCTCATCTGCTATTTCACTGCCATTCATTTTCACCGTACATCATGAGTTTCTGGTCGTCTGCTACAGATCCAAAGAGAGACTCGTGGAGCAGGTGCCAGGAGACGTCTTCCACCACAGCAGTGTGACCGGTGAAGATGGTCTTAGCATCCACTACCTTCCCCTCCTTTGGCACAGCGCTGATGTCCCACAGACAGATAGTCTACAGTTGGAGGGAAGTTGAGAAAATGACCAAATACTTTTAATCTCAAATCACACGATTGTTTCTCAACTACATGAGACATAGAATTTACTGATAAGAACTTGTGCTACTGAATTAACAGAACTGTATGTGACAACCATGTGGCAACATTTATGAACATGAGTATTATATCTTACGTGGTCATCAGAGGCACTGAGCAGGCAGCCGGAGAGGTTTGGATTCCAGGAGAGACCATAGCCCTCTTTCTGATGGCCTCTGAGACGCAGGTCAGGGTGACACTCTCCAGACACATCTGTGGATGAAAGAAACAAAACACACATTGTCTCTACATGTTTCCAGTATAAATGAAAGCAGATACACAGTAATGAGGAGAGGTTGTTCATATTGGTGACAAAAAGCTTTTCAGTAGGCTGGCACCAATTAGCACAGTCTACTTCAACAACATGGCATCTTTAGCAGCGCTTTGCGTGTCATCTACGTACCAGGCTTGGACGGGTGCTTGGTGTAGTCAAAGACCAGCACGTCTGAGGTGGGGGTCTTGGTAGCGATGATGCAGGGGTTCTGGGGCATGTAACGGGCACGGTTCACCTCTCCCTCGTGGTTGATCTTGATTTCTATCTCAATCTTACCGCTAACTGAGCCGAAGCCTCCAAACTCTGCGGGGGAAATAAAAGGGGACTTGTTTGTACAGATGGAATATGGGGGAAATACAAACCTTTCTATATGGCTTCAGCCACTTGATTTAGGGTAAATTAGGCAAAACATTAAAATTATGAAAAATGTGAATAAGACGATTTCGCTTCAACTCAATAACAATCCTCATATCTTTGTAATCATAAATCATTGTAAACATGGATCTGCTGCATAAAGATGGCAGGCTGATAATGATCATTCAGACCTCCTGGCCAACCCACAGTACCATGTACACCAAGCATTTCCAAACGTATTCTAATATCTTTAAATAGATATTGTTGTTTGGACTTTTTGCACTGTGGGACAGTTGACGACATCAAAACAGGAGGCCACTATCTTTGAGAAAAGGGTCCATTAGAAGTGAGTGTAAATCTGGATCCAAGTCTGCCTGCATGAATGTGCACATTTTAAATCATGTACTGTAGCTTGGGACTGCATGAGTCTCTCACCCCCTTTTTCACTGTCATAATGTGAGGCATCAAACTGGGCGTCGTCGTTGGGCAGCTGGACGCTGGCAATAACCAGGTGATTCTGCTCATCAGATGTGTGTGTGCCCAACACCAGCCGGTGCACACTGTAATCCTTCCCCTCGGGTCTGGGAAGAGAATCAACAATCAACGTTAATATCATCATGACTTCTGCAACCAAATTAAAGAATGCACTTAAAGCGACATGGAATAATTGTTGCTTCTGTAATTCAACCATGGTGTCTTAGGAAAGGGAAATGCAAGGAAGTAAAATACATTGTTTTCTAAGAAGTAAAGGTAATGTGATTTATATATAAAAACATTTTTTGTATAGATTTTGGCATTTCTTGTTAAAAAGATGTTAGTTATGATATGGAGAATTAGCTAACAAGGTGAAAGAGTCATTTTACTGTGTCCACATAAGTGTCCACACGGAGGAGAAATATTGTTGGCCCAGTGTGTAAATGTATGTAGACCTACCTAGAGACGTCAGGCAGCCACTGAGCTGTGAGGCTTGGCCATTCTAAAGCGTGGGTCATAACCAGGTCATAGAGGAAAGGAGTGTTTTTCTTCCAGATTTTGTACTCCTCATTTATCACCCTCTCCTCCACTGCATCATCAAATGCACCTGCTGAGGAGGGGAGAGAGATATCTGATCCTGCGATGCAAAACACAAAATGCAATGCTAAACAGATTCTTCAACAGTTTCAATTGTGTTTACTTTTCTTTACCCGACACTTACTAGCTCTGCCTATTGATTTTAGGATCAATGCTATCAATGCTATTTTAGGGAAGCTGACAAACCTGTAACATTGATATGGGGGGGTGGGTGGGGCATACAGGTCTAAAGTCATAAATAATAACCAACTAAAATTCACACTGTAAATGTATCCCATCGATGGTGACATTATTATGGTTAGTTAAAATGCTGAATTAATACATGCAAATAGCCATCTAAAGCCTTTAGCCTGTCCTCGCAACTTACTTCAGTCAACTGTCTCGCCTCGCCAATGTTACAACATATAGAGCAAGGTTTGTAATGATTATAGTTTGGGTAGCATCTAGTCATTCATAGCTAGCTAATCATGTTCATGCTCTAGCTAGCGTTTTAACTTATTTGCTATTGACAAGTGTTCGCTAACGCTATGGCCACATTAGCTGCTGAAGCATGGATACCACCAACTGCATTCAGACAGCTAACGTTAATGTTGCGCTATGCAAAAAACACAAACTATAAACGAAGACCGAGGCGATTATTTTGCACATAATGGAAATTGGCCCTGTTTGTGTTTTACTGATTAATGAAGGTCAGCTTGAGAGCCCTAAGGCTAGTAGCTAGCTAAGATAACGGATAAGCTACAACATGCCAGTAGCGATAATTGTCGCTAAAACAACAAAGGCGTTCATTGCGTTTACAGTACCTTCCTTGTCTGTCATTGCAACTAGCTAAAGCAGCTCATAAACCACAGAGAGATGTACGGTTAACTGAGATGGGTAGACCAGCAGCTTTGTCTCAAGTCCCCCTGCCTTGTTCAAACAAGCCCTGCTGTTGTTTAAAGCGCCGGATAAATTAAGCTAAGCTAAGCTAAAATAACTGGCCAACCGGCTGAGAGACGTGGGTTCGTTCGCGCGCTCTGTACAAGCGAGGGGGGCATCCTTCCACCAATCGGAACGCAGAACCATGACTCCTGTAGATCAGCGGTTCAACCCATAGACATAATGTCTATGGTTCAACCTCCAGCACTAGCAGAAAGCCACGCCCCCAGCGCCAGTTGTTGCTCTCAAATGCTATCGGAAAATTCAGAAATACGACCGCAACGAACGTCAAGAAAGGCAAAATTGGAATCACGATAGTCAGGTTTAAAGATGTGAGATTGAGGTGGCTTTTGGCAAATAAATTAATTAAAACATCAGTGACATGGCCGATGCACATTTTCTACTGCCGAATCTGTCGCTGCAGCAAAGAGTAAATCTTAATTTCTAAAACAAAACAGCAACAGCCACTAAGAAAACACCTTTCTTACAAGGTCCATTTTATTATTATTTCCAATAATGCGCGACAGGTTGTATTTAGCACGTCCTTCAGAAGTAGGAGTAAATCTCCAACTGGTAAGAGGACAAATATTTGACTGAAAGAAATATTTGAAGAAAGAAAGGAAGAAAGAAAGAAAGAAAGAAAAAGATTCCGTGCAAATCACATATAAACATGTTTATTGTCTTTTTATGATACCCATTTTGCTCAATTACACACCTATTCATGAAAAAGACAACATCGGTTTTCTGTTCTGCTATTGGTCAGTTGTGAATTCGTTCCCACAGTATGAGGTTATCTGGTTCGAACATTGAGAGTAAGCTGCTCTCATTGGTTAGGGCTGAGGCGGGGCCCTTTAAATGCCAACATACGGGTGTGGTGCGACATAACGTATCTTGCCAACTATAACGTCTGTCTTCCATGTGGTGTCAGGTTCCAACAGGTTCAGTCAGTCAGTCAGTCAGTCAGTCAGTCAGTCAGTATGTCTACGACTGATATGTCACGGGTGTTTTCCATTCTCCGTTCACTGTATCCTCATGTACAAACACTAGAGGAGTTTGCCAACAGCATCGTGTTCAGAGAAGGACAGCAGGCAGTTCTCATTGAACAACCAGACTCCACCCGCTTCATATCCTTCGTCCGGGGCGTTTATGTCTGCACTGACAAGAAATTGCAACAAGTACCAAGCTGTAATCAGGTAACTGTAGCTAAAATGAGTCTACGTGCAAATTATGTAATGTTGTATTGTGCAATGCTAACGTTAATAGCTTTAACGTACTTCCATGTGCATTACCTACAACTTAGCCGTAGCAGACGTACATACCTCACCTCGTCAACTATGATGATTCCTCTGGTTAAATCGACATACAGCTGATCAACCAAGCAGCTCTTCTTTCAAATCAATTACTTTTTTTTATCACAATCTTCCACAAAAATACACAATGGATGGCTGTAGTAAGCAGGGTGAACCCCTTTTAAAAGTAGAGATTCTCAATAGGCGCAGCAACATTAGATTAAGATTTTTCATAATTGACTTTAATGTTGTTCTCCATACAAGAGAGAATGGAAGATATCAGAGCTGCATTTGACTCAAATGAGTGTTGCTTACCTTTTTAACAAGATATGTTCATGTGACTCTTTGTTTAATGCTTCCCACAGATCTGCACTCTGCCTGAACTATTGGCCTTTGTTCTAAACAACCTCAAGCGGAAGAAAAAGAGAAATGTCCTGGCACATGGCTATGGTTTTCTCTCCCTGGCTCAGGAGGAGCGGGATGCAGACTTGTTCAAGTTTCAAGGTGATGTAACTCAAAGCGCTGCCTACATCCATGGCAGTGACCTATGGAAGAAAATCTCAAAGCGTCTTGGCACAGACATTACACGGTACCTGCTGGAGAGCTGTGCGGTGTTTGTGGCAGTTCCTCCCTCATGTGTGTTCCAGGTGTGCGGGGTTCCTGTCTATGACAGGATCTCCATGTCTACCGCCTCCTCTGGTTTCTGTCTGCAGACCCGATCCAGGACACATAATGGTGGTCGGTACGGAAGACATCAAGGGAGTGCAGTCACCTTGAAAAGGAGGCGAAAGGTTGGGAATCTGAATATGCACAAGAGGAGGAACAGAAGGGACGTCTGCAGAGAAAAGGGTAAAAGGAAGAGAGAAGGGGATCACAAGGAAGAAGTAGAGGATATGACTTACTCAGGAAAGAGGAGACGGGTAGAAGAGGATGGGCCCGCAAAGGGAACCCAACAGGTTAGCTATGAAACACAGGATGATGGGCAACACGGCTCAGTGGAAACAACAGTACCTTTGAAGCCTTTGGAATATTGTGTCACTGATTCTAAGCAGCCTGTTGAAATGCCAACAACCATACCCTTGGATGGGGGTCCCAGTTGGAGATCAGGGCTTTTCCCCCCTCTACCTCCCTCCCAATGTTTTATCCGCACCCTGCGAATGCTGTATGGGGGAAGGGGCATGCGTGGCTTCCTCCTAAACAGGAAGAAGAAGGATGGAGCTGCGGGGCTTAGGAGGCTGCAGGGGCAAGACTTGGTAAGAATAGTCTTCTTTGAGGGAGTGGCCTATCTCAACGTGCTGGAGAGGAAGCCAAAGAAACTCCCCCGCCGCTTTTTCAACATGGTCACCCTATTTAGCCAGCTGCTGCGTCAACACAGGAGATGTCCGTATAGCAGAATACTGCAGAAGTTTTGCCAAGTGGCGGAGGAGGGAGACGGAGAGGGACAGGGGGAGTTAAGCTCTCTCCTGCCCCAACACTGTGCAGCTCACCGGGTCTACCTGTTCATCAGGAAGTGCCTCTCTACCGTGGTCCCACAGGAGCTGTGGGGGTCTGACCACAACCGACTTCATTTTCTCACCCGGGTCAGGGAATTCCTCCGCAGTGGCAAGTTCGAGAGGCTCTCATTGGCTGAACTGATGTGGAAGTTGAAGGTGAATGACTGTGATTGGCTGAAGATCAGCAAGACAGGTGAGACTGTCATTGATGATGAACTTATGGTGTTAGATCCAGGTCTTTCCAGCTACTTCCACTCGGTCAGCTTAACCACTCCTCTCATCTACAGGTCGGTTCCCACCCAGCGAGCTCTCATATCGGACGCGGCTGTTGGGTCAGTTCCTGGCGTGGCTGCTGGACGGCTACGTCGTAGGCCTGGTCAGAGCCTGTTTCTACGTCACCGAGAGCATGGGGCAGAAGAACGCTCTGAGGTTCTACAGGCAGGAAGTCTGGGTCAAGCTGCAGGAGCTGGCCTTCAGGTACGCACGCACGCACACACGCAAATGTTCACAAACCGATTCTACTTATCTTCTTATTGTCAAAACATTTGTGATTTAGAGGTCACCTCTCCAAGGGCCAGATGGAGGAGTTGACCCCGGCTCAGGTGGCGTCCCTCCCCAAAGCCACCGTCACTGCTCGCCTTCGATTCATCCCCAAGACCGATGGCATAAGGCCTATTACGCGAATCATAGGAGCAGATGCCAAAACTAGGGTACATTTTTGACAGTGCCATGACATTTCCATCGTCCCCGTCAACGAGTTTGTCTTATGCTGTCACTGCATGTTGTGCTGGATGCGTCTTGAGGGTGTTTTTTCCCCTGCAGCTCTACCAAGGACGTGTCCGGGACCTGCTGGACGTGCTACGGGCGCGTGTGCGCTCCAACCCATCCCTCCTGGGCTCCACAGTGTGGGGGATGACCGACATCCACAAGGTCCTGAAATCTCTGGCTCCTGCCCAGAAGGAGACGCCGCAGCCCCTCTACTTCGTTAAGGTCGTGTTTCGTCCTTACCCTTATTTGTCTTTGCATTTTGCACAATCGTAATGATGCATCTGAGCGATGATATTAATGCAAGACAAAGTATTATACTGTGGAGATACACTTCAGCTTTTTATGTTGTGTATACTTTCCACCTTCATTTATTATCTGTCCCTTCCCTGTATTCATTTCCCATCTCTGTTTCAGGTGGATGTGAGTGGGGCCTATGAGAGTCTTCCCCATAGCAAGCTCGTCGAAGTGGTTGGCCAGGCCCTGTCACCTGTCCAGGACGAGGTTTTTACCGTACGCCGCTACGCCAAGGTCTGGGTTGACGCCCACGAGGGCATGAAGAAGACCTTTGTTCGACAGGTACACACACACACACACACACACACACACACACACACACACACACACACACACACACACACACACACACACACACACACACTCTTTGACTCCTTTTGTAGAGTTTTATTTAATGGTTTTTCTATGTTTCTTGATATAGGCAGATTTCCTGGAGGATAATATGGGATCCACTAACATGAAAGGGTTTGTGATGTCGCTGCAGAGAGCAGGCGGAGTTCATCATGCCATACTGGTGGAACAGGTGAGAAAATAACCATCTAACCATCCTCAGATATATTTCTTTTTAGTTTGGGATGTCAGATCTACTTTCCTACCTGCACACATCCGTGCCTCACTACTACTCTTCCTTCCAGCATTTCTCCTCAGATCTTCATGGCAGAGAGGCCTTGGATTTCTTCACCCAAATGCTCACAGGCAGTGTTGTCCAGTTTGGGAAGAGGTGATTTCAGCTACCAACACGAAACGGAGCCAGAGAGTTGAGATCACATTCACATAAACCGATAAATTCTGAGGTTTAGTCATCATCGCTGTACAGAATCTCGTTCTGTCCTTTTTTGAGGGAGGATGTTTCCATGACCGTTAGTTTGACTGACGCCCGGTGTCTGGCCGCGTGTGTGTTGCAGAACGTACCGTCAGTGCCGGGGGATTCCTCAGGGCTCGGTGGTGTCCAGTCTGCTCTGCTGTCTCTGCTACGGTCACATGGAGAACCTCCTGTTGAAAAACATGACTGAGAAAAGGAGGGTGAGGAAGGCCATCGCTGTGTTTCACCACATCAGTGGATGTTATAACCCAGCATTGACAGTAGAGTGCAGTCTTCCTATATTCCAACTCATTTTCTGTGTATGAGCTATTTGTGTCTGTCTCTCTTTACTGCAGATGTCTGATGAGACTCGTGGATGATTTCCTTCTCATCACCCCTGACCTACACCAAGCACAGACCTTCCTCAAGTATTTATTTTTATTCTTTACTACTAATTGAAAGTGCCTTGGAGAGATTATTTCCATCAGCCTATTAGTGGAGTAAAAACATCGCAGTGCACAGGCCAGCTACCGCATTATCTGGCTGGCTGTAAAAGCAAAACAACCTGCTCCAGAGGATGAAAACAACCACGCAAAATGCAAAAGACAACGTGCAGACAAAAAGAAGGAGACAGAGCATCACTAACAAGGGTTTGGAAAGTACAGGAGCAATAGAAGTGCATGTTTGCAGTTATTGGGCATGATCTATTTGCTCTGCAGCCCATCTGTTTGCTCTGCAGTAAAATCGTTGTCTGCAAACACGTACGTAAAAAGACAAATCGAGGGACCAGTCGACCGCATCTGTCAATAACATGGGCTGAGAACGTAGGCTAGATGCTACTTTGTGTCCCACCTGACTTATAATTGTGTCCCAAGAGCCAGAAAGGCTGAGAACCACTGATATGTCACTTCATTTCTAACTTAGTAACTTGATAATGCCGTTTCCTCTTTCTGTGTAGGACCTTGTTGGCAGGGGTGCCACAGTACGGGCTGGTGGTCAACCCCCAGAAGGTGGCGGTCAACTTCCTAGTGCCTGAAGGCGTGGGTTCTTGTCCCGGCATCCGCTTGCTGCCCCCTCACTGCCTCTTTCCCTGGTGCGGGCTGCTGCTTGACACACATGCACTGGACGTCTATAAAGACTACTCCAGGTGAATTATTTTATTTGTTTACGCGCGCGCACACACACACACACACACACACACTGAGCAAGAAAGAAGCATCTTGGTGTATCGTAATGTTGAGTTATTGGGCTTTTGATAGTCTTTATGGTATCTTGTAAGTTTCATGAAAGGGCTCTTGTACTTTGTACGTACTCATAAAAAACGGGACAACTCTCAGTCCATTTTGGATAGATTACTATGATGAATCTCTTCTGGCACAAAACAATAAACACTATCCTTTTTGTTTTTTTTTGTTTTTGTTGAATGTTTTGCTTAACCCTTTCCATTACTCCCTTCTCAGCTATGCAGGCCTATCTCTGCGCTACAGCCTTACTTTAGGCTCCTCCCGCTCAGCCGGACATCAAATGAGGAGGAAGCTCATGGGTATCCTCAGACTCAAGTGCCACGCCCTCCTCTTGGACCTCAAGGTCAGGGGCCATTAAGATTTTGTCTTTGTTGGTAAATCATTGAAATACTTCACTGCTCCCACGATAGGAGTTAAAGTCCGAGATGCACTTGACTGAGATGCATCCTAAGGTGCACAAGACCCACATGTTACTTGTTTGTATTCATGTCTACACATGTCACACTTCTATACGCTACACTAGTTTGATCTTGTACTGTGGTTATTTCTCCTCTCAGACCAATTCCCTGGAGGCAGTCTGCAAGAACATCTACAAACTGGTGCTGCTTCATGCATGCAGGTAAAAGCTGAAGACTGTGACCTGTTAGCTTTTAGTAATTTACTAAGTAATTTGGTGTTTTCAGTTACTTTGCAGCGCCACATATTATACACACATATCAGTATCCATTGAGGTGGGTTATTTCAGGAAGAGGTTAAATAATTGACGCTGCCATTGTTAATAATTTGCTCACTCTTAACTCGGTGGTCTTTGCTTAGTAGTTAGTTCTATGGAGATAATGCTGCTTTTCAAACAAGCACAGAGTGGTTCTCAACCAATACCTGCTCTGTGCTGAAAACGAACCACAACACTTTTTTTTTTTTCCAGAATTTATATATCTGAGTGGGCAGGGCTTTTACTTTTATGAATTGTTTTTTCCTCTTGAGGTTCCACGTGTGTGCCCAGAGTTTGCCCTTTGGTCAGACGGTTGCCAAGAACCCTGTCTACTTCCTACAGATGATTTGGGACATGGCTGAGTACACCAACTGGCTCGTCCGACTCGGCAACAAAGGCAACATTGGCGCCTCATACATCTCAGTGTGTTTGCCCCCGAATGGCAGAACCCTACGCTGCCCCTTGCCAATTTGAAAAACACTATTCTATCTTTTGCTCTCTTCTCCCCCTTTCTGCCTCTTCTTTCTCCATCCTTCCTTTCTCCATGCCTCCAGGTATGATTCTAGGTAGTAAGGCCCAGACGGGTGTCCTCCAGTATGAAGCAGTGGAGCTGCTCTTCTGTCTTTCTTTTCTGCTGGTGCTGTCACGCCACCGTCCTCTCTATAGAGCCATGCTCCCCCATCTGCACAAACGTATGTACCTCAGGACACACACACACACACACACACACACATAGCTATCTTATCATAGCTCTAGTATCACAACACACATTTAAAAACTCCAGAATATGAAAACATCAGCATGCCATAAAGGCCAATCCCTTTTTGAATGTGGACTTTGTGAAAAGCGTGCCCATTGTGTTTATGTAAGCACCAGCGTGACTTTAATTGTAGACAAATCTGTATATAGACGTTTGGGTGGAGTAGATAGGCTTTGTAATTTAGACTTGTATGACTCACTACCAACACAAAAACTATCCTGAAGTCTCTCTTTCTCTCCTCTGCCATCTTCCTCCTGACAGGGAAGCGTGGTCTGGAGAGGCGTCTGGGGGATCTGAGGCTGGCCAGGGTCAGACAGGCCACTAATCCCAGGACCCCAGTGGAGTTCCTGGCCATCCAGGCCTAGACAACCCCCCCACCCCACATAACATTCTCCAGCACAACCAATCAAACCCTCAACAGGTTGTCTCCCTGTAAGGTACGGATATGAGCCTAGTCTGGCATCTCTGCTGTGTTTACATGTTGACATTTAGTGTAATTCTTTCAAAATACCTTTCTAATGATCTCCCCCATTGAACATATGTGTTGAAGGTTTATTCTCAAAATGAAGTTGCTGTGGAAAGCAGTAGAGTCTGGGCGGGCATAGCTGTAACCTGCTTCAATTGGCAGGAATGAGTTGTTATAGTTAGTTTGCTTGCTTGAAAAAAAAGTTGAAATCCATCAAGGAGGGGTGGACGAGGGCTTTAATTTTGTCCCTAACTGCATTTCATGAAGTTATGTCAGATGAGCACTACTATCCTGCTACTACTACTTTGAAGCTTATTAAAGTATCTACTTCACCCTGACTTTCTTCTCACTAGTCTTCCTCCTGCTTTTTCTCTCGTCTCCTCAGGTTTGGTGGTAGTGTCCAGACTAGCAATGTCTCGTGGTCGATGATTGGGTTTTTTCTCATACTCAGCGGGACAATGAATCTATAAAGCACATCTGTCATATAATGTTGGGGAAAGGTGGAGGAAGAGACGGAGTGAAAAACAATCAGTCGGTATAAAACCCTGTAGCGATAAGCCCGAAGTCATAAACATCCTTATAAAACAACAACCACAAGACCCCCCCCCCCCCCCCTCTTTTTTTTTTTTTTCTTTTTTTTTTTCTGGACTTTGATTCACACTTTCCATTGTAGTTTTCCAGTAAGGAGGTATGTCATGATCGGACAACTGTATTTATTATACATATACTAATAAAATGATCAAATGATTTGTTCCTGTACTGATAAAAGTGTTTTATTTCACCATCATTTCATCATCATTTTTAGACAGCAGGAAATCCGTTTGATATCAAGTCTCATAACACACTAAGCACGATTGCCATTGTCATATTCCTGTTCCACCTCAGACTCTGTGATAACAGAGTAATAGTATAGTATAATTTAAAGTATAAGTAAAGTATAATTTTAAAGCACAAATTCCTTAATCCAGTAAACAACACAGGAGTCAACCAGAAAAAGCTTGATTGAGAACTCTTCCAAGAGTTCTCAATAAAATGAGTGTATAATGTTGGTACGTGTGGGCCTGTGTGTCTGATTATGTTGGTTTTCCGGTTTAATTAAACATGAATCCACAAAAAGTACTGATAATCATCGACGTTGGGGATGTACATTTCAGTTCACGAAAAGCCGGCAACATTCCCTTGAGCCTCAAGCGCTCTCGGGCTTCTTCTGCTCCTATGTTTCCAACTCGTAGCCGTCGTTTGCGTAAGGAGAGAGGCTGTTAAGATTGGAGGACCGCCTACGGACTCCGTAGCAAATAAGTTGGTAGAGTGCCACCAGTGGGATAGAGATGACAGGGAGTACACAGAGGAGGACAATTATGGCAAACACCCACTCTGGGTAGGACATCACCTCAGTTTGGGGAAAGTCGACCTAAAGAGAGCGAGAGAGAGAGAGAGATACAGGGAGATTAGGCATATAGAGTATTTATAACTGCTTTATTACATAAATGTTCCCTAACAACATAGCACTTTTTCAGGAGGATGTAATGTATGGTGTTGCAGACTGAAATGGGCCTAATATACAAGGTGTTTTCTGATGTAATCGATCTAGGGCCTATCAATTCCTTGTCAGTACCCTCGGCTTGCTTACATAGTTGGGGTTCCATGCGGGATAGGTGGGGTACTTCTGTGCCTGGACAACCACGTAGGCAATAAGCACCGACATGAGCATTATGGGACTGATAACCATCCAGCAAGCCTTCCAGAAGATGTTGGGCCCTCTCCCAGTCATGAAAATGATGTCATCACTGAACCTGTCAGGGGATACAGGAACAGTCAACGTTGGATTGAAATTGGCTCTGAGGCTGGTAAGAACTATAGAAGCTACAGAACTATATTTTTGAGGTTTACTCCAAATCCTACAGAAGCTTAATGAGTTTAAAATTTCAGCTCTTACAACAGGTCATTGTGCACTGTGATATTAGTATGTCCATCAATATCAATCTAACCAAGTAACGTAGTGAATTTGACAGCCTAGAAGAGGACAAAAGTTTACTTTTTCATTCCATAGATATAGATCACTCCAACAATCTCAAAGAATGCAATGATGAGCAGAGGTATAGAGCCCACATAGCTGCTGAAGATCTCCAGCCAGTAATTCCCTGAACCCAAAGTGAAGACCAGACCCATCAAGAAGGCTGCAAGGCAGACGAGTGCTGCGGGGTTGAGAGAACGAAGCAGTTTTTACATAAGGGAATTTAAAAAAAAACAGAACTTTTTGGCTGCAAAATCTTTTCCTGTTCTAGTTCAACAGGGATCATAGGAAGAAATTTTAAGATGCTCTTCTAGGATGGAAGTACAGAGAGTTCTACACGTTTGCCTTCAGGAGAACCCATATTGACTGGCAGGTACCTGTTACAAGTGCATTAGGGATCGACTTGGGCACCAGTTTCAGGTCATTGAGTGGTGTGAGGATGCCCTCTATAGTGCCAAACATGGAGGAGAGGCCCAAGCTGAAGAGCATGATGAAGAACAGTATGGCCCATACCTGAGAGCCTGGCATCTCTATCACTGCCTCAGTGAACACAATAAATGCCAGGCCAGTACCCGATGCACTCTGGGGGAGGAGGATGAAAGAAAGACAGAGTAAAATAACGAGGAGGCTTGCGTCAGACAAAAAGGGAAGATAAATGAGGACATGGCTGATTGCTCATTTTGATGTTATTTTCACTGATCTACTACTTGCTCCATATCCAATCTGAACTGCCGCCTGGAAGAACTTTTAAATCGTGCCAAAGTAGAACACAGTGTACAAAAGGAGTTCACCAGTAAAAAGTTAACATACCTGGTCAAGGAATGTTTGCAGATTGCAGTGCCTCAGGTCTAAACCGGAGACATCATCTGGAGACGTACCATTCAGGTAATCAAGCCAGTGATCATAGTTCTCCACTGTAATGTTCTGGTCCCCAAACTCAAAGTGATTGGTCAGTGCCAAGATGTTGCTGCAGATGGGATGCAAGATAATCTTTCACATACGGCCTGGTTGGTATCAGTGAGCAAATGAGAAGCTTTACAATTACACAAAATGAACACTCATACCGCTTTAGACAGCTGTTGTAGTTGGAGTTAGCTTTAAAGCCCAGGATGGAAAAGATGGGGATCGAGGCATAGATAGATGTAGCGCTGTTTATCACCCCCACCAGAACAGCATCCCTCTCGCAATTATTTCTGATAGACGCGGGACAGAACAAACAAACACAACACAGCTTCATCACCTCACTCCAGTCACACAGTGACCATCGCATTGTCACTTGCTGGGTCATGTATGAACTGTCAAAGGTACGGTGAACTCACTTCTGGGGATTGTAGCTGGAGAAGGCTATGAGGCCTCCGAAGGCCACGGAGAGAGAGAAGAAGATCTGGGTGGCGGCATCCAGCCATACCTGGGGGTTCTTCAGAATCTCCCACTGAAGGGAGCATAAAAACAACATGTAAGGTCATTGTGTGACTGTGACTCAAAAGGTAACTCTCAAATGACCAAACTCACATCGGGAGTGAAGAGGTAGATCAGTCCATCGGTCGCTCCAGGCAGAGTGAGGGCACGCACCAGGAAAATAGTCAGTACCAGGTAAGGGAATGTGGCTGTCACATACACAGCCTGAAAAATAAAACAATTGGGAAAAAAATCTCATAAATCTAATCAAGTCTACTGACTTATCCAAGGAATCATTGGGGTGAGAAAATGGAAATTAGGGTTTACCAGAAAACAAGATGGACCTCATCATCTTAAAAATAATGTATGTAAGTGCCGTCACTGGTCTCAAGGAGTTTTGGTCCAGCGGTTGATGTTGGACTAGGACATTCAGTTTTTCTTAACCAGTTCCACCCACCTTCCCAATGGTCTCGATGCCTCCGATGAAGCAGATGTAGACCACAGCCCAGGCGGTGCCCAGACAGACGACCATCCACCACTGCAGGGAGCCGCTGTGCTCGATGTCAGGTGAGATGTTCAGGGTCTCACGGTACCAGAAGTAGTTCACTGGAGTGCTCTCCACACACTCCTCATTATAGCCTGGTTGTCATGGATATGGAGGTAAACGATGGGGATTAAAAAAAAGAGCCAATCGAGGGTCTTAAAATCCGATGTATAATCTTATCCATAAAGTTCTTAAGAGTTTATTTGGGAGTTCAATAGGAATTCTGGTTTTGGAGTTTAACATTAGACTAATACTAAAAGTGCACCTGTATAATGGAAGGTGGTATGTGTAACATTTTTAAACATCAATATATCATTGTCAAATTAATTGCGATACCTTGGTATCATTAACGCCCTGACAGTTGTTGTACCTACATGTGATATCACCTAGGATTAACTGACCAGTGGAAGTCCTTGCTACCTGTGAGATTGGCATTGAGTGGACACTGGCTCCAAGGCAGGGGGTTTTGGAACGAGTGGAAGAAGTACCAGAGCACCCAGGCAATGATGGTGTTGTAGAAAATGCCCACCAGGAACGACACCAACATGGACGCCACGCCTACACACAGGAAGTATTCATCACAGTATCATTCAGTATCATTCACAGTATTCAGAGGAAGTCACATGCACTATATTGTATGTATGGTGTGATAGTACAGTCATATAATTGACTGCGCAATGTACCTTTCTAACCCAAATTACAAAGAAATCTTTTGTCAGAAATTCATGAATACTGTAAGTGACAAATGTAATGTTCAAATATGTAGTAGTATGTATTAGTAGTATTTTTTTAGGAGGCATATGTGACACTAATGTTTAGTCACATTTGTGATGCTATGTAAATAGTATTTTTATATGTACCTTGTGTGAGTTTTGAATGCACTAATATGACAATACTTTGTTAATAATAGTAATAATTAATATTCAAACTATTCACTTCCTGCCAGTATGACAGGAGGAGACAGAGGTTGATATTGTAGAAATGTAGGTTAAATCAGGCTGGAACAGTAATTAAATTGTTAGATATTTAATTATTATTAAGAAAATGCTGTATGAATGTATATTAGAGAATGTATAGAGTTTGACGACAACAGTGTTTTCCCGTGGTAGAGCGAGCAAAACTTTTTTCTCACATCAAAGTTTTGATGTATAACATGTTTAGATAATGTGTAAATATGTGTTGATGTTGTTGGTTGAGATACATGTGTTTATGGAGTTAGCTAGCCTATAGTAAGTCTATAGTTAATGTCTATGTTTAGTCTATAGTTAGCTACAGTTGGCCCACTGGTAGCTGCTGTTGTAAAGTTGTATATATAATATATATATATAAACTGTGAAGGAGACAGTGTTTTAAGTTGTCTGAAAGGCACAAAGTCAATGTGTGTTTTATAAAACAGGATATATATACTATATATAAGGAATGTAATATATTTATGTAAGTAATGGTCAGCAACAGCATTGGTTGAATGTATTGAAGAGAATGTATATGGATGTAATGATTTTACAAATGGACATTAACAATGAGCTTAGACCTGTACAGTGAAAAGGCATTGTTAATAAATAGTGACCGAGGACTCCTACCAACTAACAACGTCTCCCGGTATCATCCTTATATTCTGTCATTTCAGACAAACAAAACAAAAAAATAACTGTTATGCCCGGTCCCATACCCTGGGACCCGTAACACATACCTTCTTAGTTTTCTAGCTAACCCCCAAAATAACCTCATGAGTCCATTGCTCAGGCTTGTTTTTCTGACTCCTTATCATTAATGAGTAATAAGAGACAAAATAATAAGTTTATAATAGTTTTCCTATTTTAATTGGGGGTTTTTTAAATTTTATTTTCAAGCTGGAGTTCAATGTAAGTTTATATTAGTTAGTTTTCAGACATGGTTTGTTGGTTTTAGTTTAGTTTCTATTTTTTAGAAAGAAATGTTATCAAAATAGATTACATGTAGAAGTTTCAATTTTCAGTTCAAGTTTTAGTATATTGACTGTGTGCCCTGAGTCACTAGTTAGTCATGTGTCCAGTGTATTTTTATTATTAGTTTTGGAGGCAGTAGTTTTAGTTTAGTTTCAGTTTTTTTTATTCATAAACTCCGTCTTTGCGTGCAAGTTTTATTATTGTCAATCATAATAACCTTTGTCTTATGTGTAGTAGTATGTTTTCTAAAGGGAAGGAAGTGAGTGGCATTGGTATAGATTCAGGCTAGTCGATCATGGTAGTTAACTGTTCCCAACTTCGTAAGGAAACACACATGCTATAATGTAAACCTTTCCTACCAGAGTTAAATATTGCTTTAAAAACAACTCAGTCATTGAGCAGACATGTATTACAGACATTGTAATTATTCTGGGCTACGCACCGAGTCCTCCCAAATATGGTGAGATGGAGCTCCAGACACCGATGCTGCCCATGCGGAGCCTCTGCCCTATAGCCAGCTCCAGGTAGAGCAGAGGAAGGCCCTGAAATACCAACGCTATCAGGTAGGGGATGAGGAACGCACCTGGAGAGATGAGGGGTTAAGTGGTTACAGCACAGTTAGGTGTCATCCAGGATTCTTTGCCAAGAGTAGACTGTCATGATTGTATTGTCAGACTTTGCCTCAAGTCAGTAAACAGGGAAAGATTCCAAAATGCCAATCTTTATGGTTAGGAGCGGTCATCTGGGCCTCCCATCTTCATGAAACCAGCGAGAAAGGCCGTTTATCATCTTGATCATTTCATTCAAGCCATTAGTTGACGTTTCATAATTTGCCAAATAGGGGCATTGTCATCCTGAAACTCCTATAGCAGTGATGCAAATGTGGCAAGTCCACAAAAGGATCATTGGACCTAAACTATCAACTATTAAAAACCATCAATATCATTCACTAATACCATTATATTGTCCATATCATGTATATCTTGGACTACCGTCAATCAAGATAATGGTGACTGACTAATGAGTGAGCCAAGGTAGGATGGAGGTTCAACTGATCCTAAATCGCCTGTGGGAATCTAAAAGTTAATATGTACATAGGTAAGTACATACGTAAATAGACTATGCACATTCCTGGGATTGGCTGTTGACTCAGCTTAGCCCTGACCTGAAACCTTCAGGATTCTGTGAGTCGGGGGCTCAAGATATCTCACCAGGAGCTATGAGGAAGTAAATCACGGAAATGGGTCTGTTGAGTGGAAATCTTCTCCAATGTGTGTGTAATGATCACCAAGACCTTGCAAATATAGTTAAGGTTTGCCATTTCCTGAACACAATGCCAATGACCTCACCTGTTCATCACAAACTGATTGAAGACCATTGCTAATTACTGTGCAGCCACAGAATCTCAAGTGTTGTTACATCCAAACTGTAGACATGGTTTGACATATTTGATGCTCTGATGATGAAATAGTGTAACAAATTATCGATAGCAGAACTATGGAGGTTTCAGAGATGAGCATATCCTAATGCTACTGTGAAGCCTCGACATTTAAGCATCTAAACTCCCTGTGATGTTAGATAAGGAAAACATAATAGAGAGCCATAATGGCATTGATGAATATCTGAGGCAAAGCTATAGCATCTCACCTCCTCCATAGATTTGGCATAGGTAGGGAAAGCGCCACACGTTTCCCAGTCCTACTGCAAAGCCAATACAGGTCAACAGGTACTGAACCTTGTTGTCCCACTTGGGTCTCTCCTCCACTTCAGCGGAGTCCTCGGTTTTCACCATCCTCAGCTGGCAGTAGCACAGACGTTTGGGACAGGTACAGCTCCAGTAAAGGCGAAATCCAAGGATGTAACTCTTGAAATTCTAATAGTCACTGCAAATCAATTTGGTGGAGTAGTTTTACATTTAGTCGAGTTTTTCCTTTTTTCCACCTTTTCTTGCTTTTTGTTGTGCCTTGGTTAAAATTAAGTGTCAGTTTCCAGAGTTGAGTGGCTTAGTCTAAATAAAGTCAAGTGCTCCTCTCCTCTCTCTGACTCTCCTCAGTGGGTTGTCCTCTACTGCCCTCTCAGTTGAAGCTTCGAGCTCTAGTGTCAGGGATACAGCTTTTATGGTTTTTACCAGCAAGCAGGCCACCGGGGAGGGAGTGAAAAGAGTGAGCATGATGATTGAGTGGCTATACTTAAAATCAGATTATACTAAGCCCCAGTTTAATGAATAACCCAGTGATGCTGCTCCAGTGTCACCCAGACACAAAGAGTCATTTGGATGCAGTCAATAAAAACAAGACTGTATACTTGTTTTTTTGCTGCATGAGTGCTAGTATAATTGATTTACTATAGTGGCTCTCTAGTATAAAGAAATAAGGGAGTAATATCAACATCTGCTACAGAAAACCTTATTATTGCTAAAGATGCTAGATGATTGGTGATGATTGCAGATACAGTATATCTGCAATCATCACCTAATTTGATACAACAAATGCTCCTATATAATATTACCTGTGTGTGTGTGTGTGTGTGTGTGTGTGTGTGTGTGTGTATAGGACACAGTAGGTTATGATTGTGTTAGCTCTGTGACAAGCTTGACATGAAGAATACCATAATATTAAAGGTCCCATGAAGGTTTGCATGATTTTGCTTTTAAATATACTATGGCTGTATATGACAATAATGTTCTTCATGATGTTTTGCAAATAAGTATAGTTAAGTTAAAAGTTGAATTGAATTAGTTAAATTGAATGAATATGAAGTCTTCAAAAATACTGGACCATGATTGGCCGACAACACCAGCTCCTCTAATGTGAATGAGGTAAACCTGCTGAGTGGAGGCTTCCCAGTCCTGATTGGACGGATTTCAGCAATTCTTCAGCGAGGGGAGCCAATCAGGACCAAGTCCAGTTGTGACGCGTTTACTGGAGTAAGAAACTGTCTGTAAGAAAGGCAGGATTTTTGAAAATTCAGTAACCACTCCAAAAAAATGTAATGTTACCAACATCTTCATTAAACATTGTTTTATTATATATGTATAGAAATAGAGGAAAATCTGAATTCCTATATATGGGACCTGTACAAACAACACTCCAGGCAATTGGAAAAATTACTATGGCATCTAGAACTATTTATGTGAATACATCCTGAAAAGGTATCTTATGTTTGTAGAATGTACAGTCTCTCAATCTAAACTATGTATCCACAGCATAGCCACCGTTGACATAAGGGTCGGGGTTGTTGCGATGGACAGAAGAGGACCTCCTGAAGATCCTCCAGCTGATCAGTCTGTACAGCGCTACCAGGGGGATGGGAGCTACAGGCAGGGCAGAGAGTAGGACAATGATGGCAAACACCCAGTCTGGGTAAGGCGTCACATCTCTTTGGGGGAAATCCACCTGTTGGGGGGAAAAAAAATCAGTCAGGGGTATATTCTGTCTACTGGTATTTAAGGTACAAGGTGGTATTAACTACAGTTACAATTACTGAGACACAGGATCTGATGTAATTATGTGCTGTTCATTTCAAGTTGCATGTTTAGGAACACAAACAACTGTTCACAGAGCTGAAGACCTCCAATATGGCCACCAGAGGGCGCAGGACATCACTTGAAAGCCCTCTTTATTCTTCTATGCTACACTTAAGCTTACACCTAGCTCACAACAAGGGTGATTTTAGACCCTTTTTGGGGGGGCTTCAGCCATACTGAACAAATAACCATAGTGCTTTTCAAAACATTTAGAGAGAATTGCAACACATAAGGAGAGGGAGTACCAGAACCAGCCCCCAGCTTCCTCCTGACCAGCCCAGTACCAGCCCCCAGCTTCCTCCTAGCCAGCCCAGTACCAGCCCCCAGCTTCCTCCTAGCCAGCCCAGTTCCAGCCCAGAGATTGTCTTACTTATAGACTCCAATGGGAAATTCCTGAAGCCCAAAAAGCTCTTCCCTGGACAGATGGTGCTTTCCAAGCGATGCCCCACAACAAACCAAGCACTGAAGTTAGACAAGACCATCCTAGGAAACCCTCAGTCCCATCATCCTTCACACGGGTACCAACGACCTACACTCCCTCAGGCACGACACTGCTGGGGCAGTGAGGAGGGTGGCAGAGAAGGCCAGCAGAGACTTCCCAGATTCCCGCATTGTGATCTCCACTCTGCTGCCCTGAACAGACACACCTCCTCATGTCATCCACAAGGTCAACATGGAGATCTCCAGAGGATGTGCATCTCTTTCCAATGTCCACCTGGCCCACCACTCCACCATTGGGACCTGGGATCTCTACGGTGGACTCCATCTGTCTAGTAAAGATAGTGGAAGAGAGGTCCTATATCTCTGTCGAGCCTCAAGCCTGTACATCATTAATGGTAGGATGAGAGGGGAGGTTCACATATTCTTCAGCTCTTGGGTGTAGCATCCAGTCCATGTGATCAACCCATTACAAGTTGGATAATCTTGTGTTGTTATGAATGAGGACTACAAGGTCACTGAATCTTGTTGTTGTTGAGGTTTGGCATTACTGAAATTGATTTTTCATAAAGAATAAGCCGTTCTAAGAGCCTTCCCACATGTTTCCAAACACACAAACACATTTCCGCATGTTTCCAAGCACTCGTAGGATTTGATCGCACCAAACAAACAAATTCAGATACGAACAAAATGATGAATCTGACTATGTTCGTAGAAACGTTCGTACTAACGTTATACAATCATATCTGATCGTACGCATGTTTCGTGAATGAGGCCCATTGTCTTTACCCACTAATTCCTATTCCTAGGGCTTGAGCCTATCCCAGCATACGTTGGGCATCCAGTCCATCACAGGATTAACACAGATAAACACTTACACTCTGGGACCAGACTAGGAAAACTAGGTCTCAGCAACAATAAGCTAATGGCTGACCCTGCTGGCTTGCAACTCTTTAAACCATTACAGACATATATAGTGTAATTTAGTCTTACATAGTTGGGGTTCCATGCAGGATAGGTGGGGCGCTTGTCTAACTGGACAGCAACATAGGCTACGAACACCACCAACAGCATCAGAGGACTAATGACCGCCCAGCAGGCCTTCCAGAAGATGTTGGGTTTTTTCCCTGTCATGACGTGGATGTCCTCACTGAAACTATAAAGCAGAAATGATCACAATACAAACAGCATTCAGACACTAAGTCAAAAGAGGTCGACACACAGAGCAGAGAACACAACAGGAAAACCAGTGTTACCGCCTCAGTCCATAGACATAGACCACCCCAATGACCTCAAAGAAGGCGATGATGAGGAAAGGAACGGAGCCCACATAGCCATTAAAGATCTCCAACCAGTAGTTCCCCGAACCCAGGGTGAAGATCAGAGACACCAGGAAGCATATAAGGCAAATTAATGCTGAAATAGAAAGAGTGAGGGGTTGCAGTACAAATACTAGGAATCCTTGCATTGAGGATTCAGCAAAAGCAGATATGACGTGCGCAATCATGTAGGCTTGTCCTTGTGGGGATCAAACGCAAAGCAAAGAATCTTAATCCAGTTTGCTAATATTTAATCTTATTTAATGTGACACTTAAATGTATAAGGCTATGCTACTTCAAGGCCCATGCGTTCTTAATATCCACTTCCAATATTAAAGTGTTGGCCTATCCTTTCTACGTTTTGACAATCTGACACACAAACAGAAAGCTATAACATGTGATAATAAAAATATATATTGTGTTTCGCTCAAAGTTATATGCCGTTTTTCTTATTTTCAGATTAAAAGTCATCCACTTCCGCTTGCACCAGTGTGTGAGATCCAGTTGTAGGGCTACACCAACAACACAAATATGGACAGCTCAGCTGAAAATCTAGCATTTATTATGTTTCTAAAATATAGCATTTCAATATAGAAGCAATGTGTTTCACTGAGATTTCTATGGATTATGAGATTTCCAAAATTTCAGATTGGGGAAAAAATATGAATGAATGTGTCAATGAGTATTGAGCAATATTATTGTTTAACAGTTTTGTAACAACAATTATTTAACTGGTTGGTGATGATTAGCTATATTATTACTTAAACACAAAGGTATGTAAAGTTGACATAATTCCATCCTTCTTGCCAGTAATAACAAAAACTATCTGTTTAGCTACATAACCTTGTGACCCTAAAAATGTTCTATGATAACATGCTGTATGTCATAACAAGTTCTACATGAAGAAAAACAACAGCAATACTAGATTCAAGATTCTTGCCAAGCTATGCTTCCAACATGACTTTAAAAGGGACAGTGTGTACCCAATAGACCACTGCTGACTGGTACCTGTGAAGAGCTCCTTGGCAATCCACTTTGGCACCATGTTTAATTCATGGAGGGGGTTGAGGACACTTTCCAAGTTTCCAAACATGGAGGAGAGGCCCAAGCTGAAGAGCATGATGAAGAACAGTACGGCCCATACCTGAGAAGCTGGCATCTCTATCATCGCCTCAGTGAACACGATAAATGCCAGGCCAGTACCCGATGCACTCTGGGGGAGGAGGATGAAACAGATTAAAAGAACATACCATGTTAGTCCTGACAACGGGACGCCTTATTCTGATTTGATTCTCAAATTACTTATTTACTACTTGCTCCATATCCAGTTTAAACTGCCATCTGGAATTTTTAAATTGTGCCAAAGTAGAACACAGTTACAAGTTAACATACCTGGTCAAGGAATGTTTGCAGATTGCAGTGCCTCAGGCCTAAACTGGAGACCTCATCTGGAAACGTACCATTCAGGTAATCAAGCCAGTGATCATAGTTCTCCACTGTCATGTTCTGGTCCCCAAACTCAAAATGATTGGTCAGTGCCAAGATGTTGCTGCAGTTAGCGATATATAAGAGTTCAGATTTTTGATGATCATGGGGCAAAACAGCAGCTAGGGATTAGGTTGAACATATTACTTTAACGTACATACCCGTCAAGACATGTAATGTAGTTGCTGTTGGCTTTAAACCCAAGAATGGAAAAGACAGAGATGGAGGCATAGATTGACGTAGCACTGTTTATCACCCCGACCACAAGTGCATCTGTCTCACAGTTATTACTGATGGACAAAGGGAAAGAAAGGGAAGGGAAAGAAAAAAAAGGACATGTCAACATAGCATGAGCATAGAAAAATGCTAGAAAGGGAAATAAGAGTGGATATAGAAATTGTAGAAATCAATGTAGATTTGATTAGTACTCAAATTAAATGTGAAGGATATATTTTGCTGGAAGTCAATACAATTTCAGTGTCATTGTGAAAACTGTCCCCCATTGGACACTGACTTTGGAGAATTGTAGCTGGAGAAGGCTATGAGGCCTCCGAAGGCCACCGAGAGAGAGAAGAAGATCTGGGTGGCGGCATCCAGCCATACCTGGGGGTTCTTCAGAGTCTCCCACTGAGGGAGAAATTGTGATATTATAAGAAAAATCCCCAAAGTCAAACCTCTTAGTCCTCCTCCTCCTACTACTACTACTAGCAATAGTAATAGTAGTAGTAGTAGGAGTAATAGTAGTAGTAGTAGCAATAGTATCAGTAGTAGTAGTAGGAGTAATAGTAGTAGTAGTAGCAATAGTATTAGTAGTAGTAGTAGTAGTAGTAGTAGTAATAGTATAATAGCAATACATTTGGCAGACACTGTAATCCAAAGCCCTAATGATACCGTGCATTAATATATTTTGAAATGGGACAGTAGGTACCTCAGGAGTGAAGAGGTAGATCAGTCCATCGGTCGCTCCAGGCAGGGTGAGGGCACGGACCAGGAAAATGGTCAGTACCAGGTAAGGGAATGTAACTGTCACATACACAGCCTGCAGAAACGTTAATTTAAGGATGAGTCCATGGCTTGATCTGATCAATTCAGGCCTTAGTGGACGTTTACTGTCATCATGCTGGTGCTGCTCCCAGGCTACTTACATCAGACAACCAAAACCATTCACTAGCGCCAGACATGGGACAAAGAGTATACAGATAAGCATTAACACTGTCAAATAGAAAATTTCAAATACCCCCCTGTGATTGTTTACTCTTTCTGACACCCATTGGGTGATGGGTGTGGCAATCCCCACCCATCTGGCACATATTAAGTATTTGCAAGTACTAGTTGGCCTATATCAAGTAGACATGTACACTTAGTTATGATGGGATGGAAGAGATGCATATGCCTGACATTTGGTAATCTGTCCATATTTATCCAATACTGGGGTAGAAAAGAAACACAAAAGTTCCTGCATTGAGACTTTAAGTGAAAACATAAACTCAACGTGTCACTTTTTATTTACTCAATCAAGCTTTTCAGACAAGGGTCTAGGGAAATATAAAACTGAGGTATAGTTCTATCCTTATGTGACTATCTTGACTAAGATATGAACAACTGTAATCAAGGAGTACACAGTCGCAATATCATCTTGGTCTTAATCTTTTGTGTGAGGTTGGTGAAGAAGTGAGGCGACCATGCCATGACTTGATCCTGACGGTTGACCTCTACACCACCCACCTTCCCAATTGTCTCGATGCCTCTGACGAAGCAAATGTAGACCACAGACCAGGCGGTGGCCAGACAGATGACCATCCACCACTGCAGGGAGCCGCTAACCTCGATGTCAGGTGTGATGTTCAGGGTCTCGCGGTACCAGAAGTAGTTCACCGGAGTGCTCTCCACACACTCCTCATTATAGCCTGTAATGTAATAGACACCAGATGAGACGAAACAGTGGCTGCGTGGGCGTCAATTGATCTTGATGTTTTAAGGATCAATGTTAATTTATCACATTGACACATTGACCATCTGATAATATCTTGTCAGTGATCAGTTTTTACTCCCTTTCGCCCCCAGAAATGTACTCGATAAAAGAGGGTTTGGAGGTTTTGGTTGCAAATATATTAGAAGGACTTATCTTACCTTGCCATACATTAGGGTTGAGTGAATTCTTGAGTGTAACATGTCAATTTTTCAGAGAGCAAGAAGACCAGACTTTCTTTTTTGATTTATGACCAAACTTGAGCAGAACTAATATATTTTGAACATACTGCGTTTAAATACATTTTATACATTTTGGATATAAATCGGGAGATTCCTCTGAATTTCTGGTGAGGTTACTGTTTCTACCTACCCGTGTGGTTATCGTTGAGCGGGCATTGACTCCAGGGCAGGGGGTCCTGGAAGCAGTGAAAGAAGTACCAGAGAATCCAGGCCATAAGGGCGTTGTAGAACAAACACACCAAGAACGAAACCGTCATGGCGGCTATGCCTAAAGACAGCAAGTAGCATTATTTAAACTTGTTAAATTGTACGTAATTTGTTCTAGCATGGCTGCTAATTGCAGTGCAGTGAATGAACAGGGTATATATACTCTGATAATGAAAGTATTAAAGCAAAATCCTTTTTAAATAATTTGCATATGACAATGCATCACATAAATTCAATTAAAAATTACAAGGGATTAACAATAAATAACAATGGGTAAATAATAATAGGTTCCTATATATAATGCATTCCTGCACAATCACAATCATTCATATTTCCTATCAATGTATTCACTCACTCTATCCCACTATCACATGAACTTTGAGACATTTATGTAAACAAACAAGACCATCACTGAGAAGATTGGCAGCCTCTACCATATTACATTGTGTGCCACCAGCACAGGGTTTATGGGAAACCATAACCAACCAGTTTGTTGTAGTCATTTACATCCACCTACCGACTCCTCCCAGAAATGGTGAGATGGAGTTCCAGACACCGATGCTGCCCATGCGGAGCCTCTGCCCTATAGCCAGCTCCAGGTAGAGCAGAGGAAGGCCCTGAAATACCAACGCTATCAGGTAGGGGATGAGGAACGCACCTATAGAAGAACGGGGGGGGGGGTTAGGGTGTTCTAGGCGGTTTTTATTAAGCTTTTAAGCCTGCCGCTTATACCTGTCAATATACACATGAAAGAGTTTTGTAAGAGTGCATAGTGCAACACCCTCATAAATGTTAATATGTTATATATGTTTTTACTGCAGCGAGTCCATCCTGACAGTATGGATATGTTATCATAGATCATCATAGGTTTTAGTGTCTCTGGTTTCAATTGTATTCATGTCATTATAGTTTTATTTAGCAAACTAGACATGAAAATCCATGCCCTGGCCCAGAGGCCAAATATGATAAATCATATTTGAACTTATGGAATTGAACTTATCCTTCACAAGAAATGTGCAGTCATAATGATAACTGCAGTTTTTACGACAGAAAAAATAAATTATCAGTGAAGTCGGACAAAAATGACAGTAACTAATGCTAATACTGGCTGTATCATAGATGCATCTCACCTCCTCCATGGATCTGGCACAAGTAGGGAAAACGCCAAACATTGCCCACTCCCACAGCAAACCCAATGCAGGACAACAGGTACTGGGCTTTGTTGTCCCACTTGGGCCTCTCCTTGACTGTCTTTGAGTCCCCTAAATCTGCCATCATCAGCTTGCTGTTGGATCGACGTTTGTGTAGTCCAGCTTCTAGGGGTAAAATAGGCCACCAGGAATCGAGTACAAGAGATTTGTCTTTGTGATTGAATGGCAAACCAACAGTGGAAATAAACCAAGGAAAGTGTTCCAAGACTTAGTTTAATGGATAACCTGGTGGTGGCTTCCTGCTTTGCATCATATAGGGGAGACAATCAAGCAAAACTTAATGGCAGTGAACGTTAAATGTTTCACATACAGGCATTATCTTTTGACTGGAACACATTTTAGATGGATATTTTCATCAGACACATCATAAACAGGCAAAATTCAATGAAAAATGCAAATGTTTTTATTAATGTAGTTATTTTCAAATGAGTCCAAAAGAGCTGCAAACTATATACAAATACAAAATGATATGCTGCCATGTACAACAAGAATGACTCAATGCAACAAGCAACTGGCAAATCAATGCAATGAGTAACTACATTGACAGAAGAGCCATGATATTGCACCAGGCATGGTGTCTACATAACTGCAGAGCATAAGTCCATCAGTTACAGTACAAGTTCAGAACTGCGACATGGACATAGATAGACAAACAATTGTTTCCAGTACCTCCTAATAACCAGTATTAGAAAGTCAATACAGTTGGACTTATATGAAATCAACAAGAGAACTTCAATAATGTTGCATTTTTATTTGCTGGATTTTTTAAACACGTAATAACTTGTAAACACTTTTAAACAACTTTGAAACACTTAATAATAGCCAATAAATTGCCATATTTTATTTTCTGGAGCAGCGATCAAAGACCAGCCTACATAATGCATACACAGGGACGGTCAGACTGGGGATTCCCGCCAAAATGAAGATGACCCCGTTGATCCATGAAGGGTACGGTACTGATGCCAGAGCCGGGAATTCCTTCTGCAAACCATTAAGAAGCATAATTAGTACATTTGGCATGCAAGGGCCATCCACAATAAGGTAAGTATTTGTTATCCCCTGACAAGCTGCTGTTCTGCTCACCTCAAAAATGTTTGCCACATCATGACTATTTTGCGATTAAGTGATCACAGAACAAAGCAGCAGAGAGGAAAGATGAAAGAGTGGGCTGAAAGTTGATCCGCCTAAATGTAAATGAACAAACATTATTTTATAGGGTAGTGTGCTTACAAAGTTGGGGTCCCAGACTAAGTAGGATGGCTCCTCTTGGACTTGGGTCACCAGATAAAAGACCAAGATAACCAGAATGATTAGAGGACTGACGAATCTCCACATAGTCTGCCAATAGATGGAGGGCTTATGTCCGATCATGAACTGAAAGTCCTCATTGAGCCTGAGAAAAAGAGCAGTTTCACAATTGTTGAAGAAAAACAGATTTAAAAAAAAAATCTATCATGAAGGGATATAAAAGAATCCCTGTCGCTTATGAACGTCTATCTCTCTATGCTCAATAACTGGAAGAGTTTGATGCACACCCACAAAAAAAATACACAGCAGCAGCACACCCTTTCTCTTTTGTTGGTGTGTGGTTGTTAAGCACTAACCTGTCTATGCCATAGATGTAAACGACAGCTATCATCTCAAAGAAGCCTATGGTCAGAAGTGGAATGGAGCCGGCAAAGTTGTCAAACACAGTTAGCCAGTAATTCCCTGAATGCTGCGCAAACAGGATGCCGAGGATGAAGCCGGCAAAGCATGTTATACCTGAAACACACACACACACACGTTACAACTGGGATAAAAAAAAGTGTCTCTGATGGAAGTTGTGAATTTAGGTGATCTTTAAAACAGACGCACCCGTTAACACTTCGTGGGGCCATTTCTTAGGGAAAATATTCAGGTCTTTTAAGGGACGCACAACTCCCTCGATGTTGCCGAACATGGTTGAGAGCCCCAGGCACAAAAGCATGATGAAGAAGAGGATAGACCAGATGGGAGAAACGGGCATCTTGGCGATGGCCTCTGTGAACACAATGAAGGCCAAGCCGGATCCCTCCACACCCTGGAAGAGCACATATCATGGTTACAATGCAGATAGTAGCAGAAATGTAATGATACGATCAAGGAATGTGATAAAGTCAGCGCTGACCTCGCTGAGTAGCTTCTGCATGTCACAGGTTTCGATATTTAATCCCAGAACGGTATCTGGAGAGGAGCTGTTGAAATGGTTCAAGGCTGCCTCATAATTGTTTGTAGTGATGCTGTCCTCAGCAAGATTGAATGCATTTAACAGCGCCATAATGTTTCTGTGGGGTGGGGTGGGGAGGTTTGTTACTGATTAACATGTGATACACAGCAAAAGAATTGTCAGGAACTTTCTCGAAAACCTCTACAAGATAAAAACAAAAACTGAAACCGTGCTGTGACTACAAGGTTTTGCTCTTACTCACCCATTGACACAGTTGTCATATTTCTCTGTGGCCCTAAAGCCAATGATGGAGTAGATGACCGTGGCAGCGTAGACCGCGGTGAAGGCTGTGACGGCAGACAGAATCACCGCGTCTTGCTCGCAGTTGTTGCTTGGGAAAAGAAGTTAAGTGAACCATGACACACCACGTTGACTTTCTTTTTTGAAACAAATATAAAGTGAACTAAACCAGACTTGAACTGCTGCGTCACCATGAACCATCTTTGAAATGCCAGGCCCTTACTGAACGGAGTTGTAGCTTGAGAAGGAGATGAGGCCTCCCCACGCCAAGCCAAAGGAGTAGAAGACCTGGGCGCCCGCATCCATCCAAGTGGTTGGGTTCATCAACTCTTCCACCTGGAAGAGGAAGGCGTACCGTGTGGCTTTGAATTTGTGTGGAATCCTGACACAAACTTATTTGTAATGCATAAACCGCTTTCTCGGGATGGAAATTTGAAACGTACATCTGGTGTGAAGAGGAACTTGATTCCACTCAGGGCGCCTTTAAGCGTCAGTCCTCGGATCAGGAAGATGGTCAGCACTATGTAAGGCAGGGTGGATGTGATGTACACTGCCTGAGGTCACGATAGAAAACACACAAGGAAGCAGATTGATAGTGAAGATCAGGAGGTGATGGCATCACTGTGATGTATCTCTATTACCTGATTGATGGGTTCAGCTGACCTTGCCTGAAGACTTGATCCCCCTGATGCAGCAGACACAGAGGAATGTCCAGGCAGCTAACAGACACAGCACTATCGACCACTGGATTCCCCCAGAGTCAGATATAGTCGGCGTGATGTTCAGAGTCACCCGGTAGAAAAAGTAATCCACGGTGGAGCTCTCTTCACACTCCGCTACAAAGCCTGCAGGGGGTGACAAATATACTGACTAAAGCTGTAGACAAGGATGCAAGCTAGGTGCTTTGGTGTGAGTATGTCAATGTGTGTTTAATTACTTGTCCCGTTTTCATTGAGCGGACACCAGGTCCAAGGCAGGGGGTCTTGGAAGGAGTTGAAGAGATACCACATGACCCAGGCCATGATGGTGTTGTAGTAAAGTCCGATCAGCAAGGACACCAGCATGGAGGCTATACCTGAGCGGGAGAGCAGCAGGACATTCCTCTGAAGTTGAGCCATTTAACAATGTACAACAATTTGTGTTCCTCTTAGCCTTGCCTATTTGTCGTCAATTATGTGTCTGAGCTCTTGTTTATTGGCTCTTGTTCATTTGATACACTTATTTGTCTTAGCTCTTGTTTATTTGGTTCATTTATTTGTCTTAGCTCTTGTTTATTTGATTCTCTTATTTGTCTCATTTGTTTAAGATAAAGTAGGTTGCTAACTTATTGCACTCTTACCTTAACACTAGTTATGCTCTTAGTTGCTTGTTTAGGAAGGAAATGCACTTACGATTTCTGGTGACTAGTAGTTTTCTTGCCTACCTATGTTGAATGCACTTATTGTAAGTCGCTTTGGATAAAAGCGTCTGCTAAATGACTGTAATGTAATGTAATGTAATGTGTTTCTGTGGTGGCATACGGTTTGACAGAGCCTAATTGACTACTTACCAACACCAGTCAGGTAAGGGTTAATGGACCGCCACACTCCCACACTGCCTTTCCTGAGGCGCTGGCCAATGGCAAACTCCAACAGGAGGAGAGGTGCTCCTTCCAGGACCAGCAGGATTAGGTAGGGAATCATAAATGCACCTGGAAAATGGAGACACATGATCAGTGACACTTTCTGAATCATCCCTTTTACAATCAGTAGGCTTTTTCAGTATCCAACATTTCTGTGAATGGTGTCGCACTCAACATGACACCATTTGGCCCCCCTTGGATAGATTTGTGCAACATTTGGTGGGGTCATTCCAAATAAAGGCTGAGACGTAGACACAGAGTCTCCTATTGATTGTGTGAACTCAGAGTTATGCGCCCTTATGTGCCTTATACACCAAAATGTGTCAATTTCATGCCCACATGAACCCAATCACAACCAAAGTTCATATTTTGACTAATATTTCACCCTGGAAAATCAGCACCAAATTTCACGAAATTCTATCAACCACAATAACAGCCCAGTATTGGTCAAATTTAAAATACTTGTGCAGATATGTGTCTTCCCCTCTGCTCAACAGATTTACCATGTTTTGTTATGATTGGATAAACTGAGTTCATTGGTTAATAGTGACCATATTGTGTATATAGGTCCCTTCTGCGTGTGTACCAACTTGGTGTTAATTGGTTAAAAACTGAAAAAGCCTGACGAAAAGCCTGAAAAAAACAACACAACTGACACTATATGTGTGACAGCACTTTGTGTGCACGATGGAATATATATATATGAGAGCAATATCCTGAATGTGCCACTGTATGTGACTTGGTCAGCAGTAGACTGCTAATTGTCTGAATGTATTTTAAAGTCTTGAAAGAGCTTGACTGTGGATCTACCAGTTTATGTAGCTGCGTCTCATTTATCCTCATGATGGCACATGATGCTCAGTGTCACTGATTACTCTGACTTCATGTTCTTGTTCTGATCATATTCTGTAAACATCTAAACCGTGAATTAATCTTAATTGAGACAAATGATAATAGATGACTGATTGTCTCATAAATCTGATTGTCTATCAGCCTGGCCTAGTTAGGTTTGTAAAATCCTTTGAGGTTTATTTGTGATAAAGGGCTGTAAAGTAAATACTCTTCAATTGATTAGACTTAGTATTGTCAGGTGAGCTGGGATTTTCAAGGTTTATGGAAGCAATACATTTAGGGTAAATGACTGCATTTATCCAAAGCGCTTTACAACAGATGCCTCTCAGTCACCCATTCACACACACAATGATGGCAGTGAGCTACCATGCAAGGTGCTGGCCTGACCATCGGGAGCAATTTTGGGTTGAGTGTCTTGCCCAAGGACACTTTGACATGTGGACAGGAGGAGACGGGGATCGAACCGCCAACCTTGTGATCAGTGGACAACCTGCTCTACCACTGAGCCACAGTCGGCAAGTGCCAAGGTGAACGAAACGATGTAGTGTAAATGTTACCCTGACAACCAATAGAGTGGTGCAGGAATGAGTCCTAAACCCCGGAAATGAGTTAGCATTTTTGCACTTCCGGTTCCCTCGTCTTGAAGTCTATGGGTTTTTTGAATGTGTTTTTCGTTAGATGCCTGAAATAAGGTCTGTGGTTAATACAAGCTTAAGAGATTTTCCCGTTTTGACGTTGAAGTCATGTGACCGTGGTGTCGTTCGTTTATAGCCTAATGTTAGCTTTTTACTTCTGGCGATTGCATTTACGCTTCAAAAATCATAAAAGTGGTGTTCATTTGTAAAGATTATCTTGCTGAACAAAACGTGTAAGTATCATAAACTTTTGTTTGCCGCAGAGCTTATTTTCTGCAATAATCCAAAATCCAGTGCAAAAATCCCATTGGCTTTTTGTCGAGGGAACCAAAAAAAAGCCGGGTTGGCCTACAAAGATACGTCATCCCTGCACCACTCTATACACAGTTGGCCCCATGGTCTCTGTCTCTAACTCTTGTGCAATGGCAAAGGTTAGCCATTACCTAAACACATTTCACACTCTAGGAATCGTTAATATAACAAGATAGTCCAAATAGTATCAGCATTTGCCTTTTGCAACGCTTACAATAAAGAACTATCGGAATCCTATAATACATTTTAGAAGGATACTGTACAAAGACAAAGCTAAACTACTGTAATTCCTATAGAATCATCATCATCAATCATTACGGTACTGACAGTCCTGTGACAGCTTAACCACAGATCTCCCTTTAGCATTTCTATCCCGGCTTACCTCCTCCATGACTCTGACACAAGTAAGGGAAGCGCCACACGTTGCCAAGCCCGACGCAGAAGCCCACGCAGGTGAGGATGTACTGGGCTTTGTTGTCCCACTTGGGCCTGTCCCCGGCCTCCTCCTCCTCCATCCTCTCCAGGTCCTCATGGGAGGGGATCCGATCATCCAGCCCGGGGTTAGGAAGTACCAGTCTCATGGTGTCTGGCTCTACATCTGCAAAGAAGCTGATGACAGGTGACAGGTGACTCTACAGTCTCTGCTACTGTTGCAGCGCTAATGACCCAGTAGATTAATGAGTGTGTCTATACCCATTCAGGGGTACTCTGCAAAGTCGAGTTTTATCAGAAACAGTATTATCTGTTGTGACCCGTCTCAGCTTCAGCCATGCCCCTTCTGTACTTTTGACCTTTCACTACAATTTAACAGCCTTTAAGCAGGTGAGGCCAGTCTGTAAAACAAGCTGATTCTTTACACTTTTTTAAAAAAAATAACAAAAACACAAGTGAGAGGGATGGTTTCATATAATTATATATATATATATATATATATATATAGTATACTATTTAGGTAGTTTGGTTGAGTCTTCCTAGAGTAGTAGGCATGAGTAACAAGCCCAACACTGATTGTTAACATAATCATTAACACAGCACAGGTGACCGTTTACGACACTGCAATCTGTAGTGTGTGTTACACTAAAGGATAACGGGGTATTGTAATGTACAAAAAACAGAAGTTCCATGCAAAGACTTGATAATAAAAAAAACAACATTACATTACAAACTCCAAGGCAAAAAAAGTAAACCGAGTCTATCAATATAATCATTACTCAGCATAATAAGAAATTGAAACACTTTAAAGTTTAAAGTTTTCACATGAATTTATTGTTTTAAAAACAAATTGAAATCAAACACATTCAGGGTTCCTACACATTTTGCTGATCAAATTCCAGGACTTTTCCAAGACTTTTCCATGAAGTACAGCAGTTTCCATGATCAGTATTTCCATGATCAGCTATTCAATGTTTTTCGTTGAATAGCTGATCTGAATGTCCCAGGGCTTATTTCTGGCTACAACTATCACTTAGGACGGATCAGGACATTTGGGTTTCTGGATCAACAAGCAGCCAAGCTTCACATTAAACATGTCACTGGTTAGAAAAAAAAAATATCAACAAATCTCCATGATATTTCCAAAACTATATACACATATTCCATAATTTGTCCAGGCCAGGAAAAATACATTTTCTGAATTCTATGACTTTTCCAGGTTTTCTGTGACTGTAGGAACCCTGCATTATTTGCATCATATATTTATCACAAGCATATAATAAACTGAAACGTGACACAGTACCAAACTATACAGGTTGTGTTTTCATGCACATATCAATTAGTCTCTACTCTCTCTCTCTTTTCACATGAGATAAAGCTACACATTTTAAATAAATGTTCTTCCAGGTGTGTTCTTTTATCCATGTGGAGGGCATGAGGAAGAAAATAACAATGAGCAGAAAACACAAACAACAATAAAAATGAGTCCATGTTTTCTCATCTTTCCATTACGGTAAAGTATCCACGGAAAAGACATTTAGTCGTTCACTCTTTGACTCATTTGTATTTTGGCAGAAACACTTTGGACCGTGTCTTCCCTGTAGTCCGTCCGCTTGCAGAATTTGTTCTGGATGAGTTTGAAGATGGCGACCCCTGGGATAGACAGACTGGGAACCCCAGCCAGGATGAAGATGATGACATAGATCCAGTCAGAATATTCACGCTCAGCCAGGATGGGGAACTCCACCTACGACCAGGGTGAAGGTCAATATCAGGATCAATGGCAATACGAAAAAAAATGGCTCAAAACATTCCTTTTGACCACTCCTGACTTGGTTCACTGAAATTGAAACCTGTATCTGAAACTAAACTGCACACTTACCGCTTCCTGGTCCCAGACCAGGTAGGTGAGATTCTTGTTGACTTGGGTTACAAAGTAGAAAACAAAGATTACTGCCATGATGAGTGGGCTGACTACCCTCCAGGTCACCTGCCAGAAAATATTGGGCTTGTGGCCGATCATAAACTCAATGTCCTCGTTAAACCTGTTGGGGAAGCAAGAGGGGGAGATGTGTCAGTGTATCGCACCTGCTTACAGTGATAGCAGTCAGGAAACAGTCTAAAAACATGACCTTGCACTTTTATTACTTGAGATAAGGCAGACTGCACGGGTGTTATTGTGCGCTTCCACACTAATACTGCACTGGCCTCACCTATCTACGCCGTAGATATAGACGACAGCAATCATCTCGCAGAACGCGATGACCAGGAGGGGGATGGAACCGGCAAAGTTATCAAACAGAGCTAGCCAGTAGTTTCCAGAGCGCAGGGCAAATATGAGGCCGAGGCCGAAAGAGATTAAGCATGTCATACCTGAAAAGAAATACACAGAGTTACACAGAGCACTTAAGATCCATTTTGTAATCAATATCAATCATTTTTACATGTGGGATTAGTAATTTTTCAAGTAAATTACCAGTGACAAGTTCTTTGGGCCATGATTTGGGCAGAACATTGAGGTCCTGCAAAGGAACCACAACTCCCTCGATGTTGCCAAACATAGTTGAAAGCCCCAGACAGAATAGCATGATGAAGAACAGGACAGCCCAGAGAGGAGAAACAGGCATATTGATGATGGCCTCCGTGAACACAATGAAGGCCAGTCCTGTTCCCTCCACACCCTAAAGGAGAGGGTTAGGGTTAGGGTTAGGGTCCGTACGGTTATTTATCTTTCTTTTGATCAGATGTTAACTTTTCAAAACCTGGATGTGAATAGATGAGTTAACAAGAGTGGTATGTATTTTTATTGTAGCCTACGGACCTGACTGAGTAAAGCCTGCATGTCACAGGGCTCGATGTCCAGCCCTTGAATGATTTCTGGACTTGTCTGGATAAGGGAGGTTAGAACATCATGGTAGTTGCTGTCTGTAATGGTGTTTTCAGGGTAGTTGAAGGCATTCATCAGCTGCAAGATGTTACTGCAGAAAAAAGGCATGGAGGTGAGATCAACCCGAGCTAAAACAATCACACGCATAACATCAGTTCCCTACCTGCCATTAGGCATTTCCCATTTCTATATATGGCAATTTGCAGAAACTTTGACTGATAAACAAAATTTAAAATTCCATTTCCTAACTGAATTAGAAGCTCACTTTGCGATGCAGACATCGTATTTCTGCATGGCCCTGAAGCCGATGATGGAGTAGATAACCGTCGCAGAGTAGACTGAGGTGAAGCCATTGACGATGGAGATGATAACCGCATCCTGCTCACAGTTGTTGCTACAAGAAAGGGCAGTCACATGAGGAGAACTGTTCAAGAGGAGGTTCCCCGATGACCTGATAGTCAAGGCAATAACTTACTGAACAGAGTTGTAGCTGGAGAAGGAGATGAGACCCCCGAAGGCCAAGGAGAAGGAGTAGAAAACCTGGGCACCTGCATCTAACCACGTCTCTGGATTCATCAACTCATTCACCTAAAAGAGAATAGAAAATAAGCACCCGGCATCAACACGCGTCTTGTATCCAGATTGTGTCTTGGTATGCTTTGGATTGGACTTTTAGTTATGCACACATTTGCTGAAGTGAGATGGCAGAAATAATCTCACTAGTTGAGTTAAACCTCAATGGGCAGAGCCAAAGAACCACATTTTCAGAGTTAAAGTTAACTAAATGGCAAAGGAACTCAGGTCATATTATAAATAAATGGCATTGGCTTGTTTTTTCATTCATTCATGGCCATGGCATTTATGATCTTGGAAGGTCAGCAGGCTAGCTAAGTAGCTTACCGAGATAGCTAGTTTGAAGGTCGGCATAACTACATAACTTGGCTAGATAGGAGGGGGGAGGAGGATATGTGACAGACTGGGGCATCTACTACCGAGAAACTGTAGGAAAGGACTACATTCCCCAGCAGACAACAGCCAGACGGCCATCTTTCCCTCTTGTAACATCAGTGCTTACGTCTGGCGTGAAGAGGAACTTGATTCCCTCTACGGAGCCTTTGAGAGTCAGTCCTCTGATAAGGAAGATGGTGAGGACCAAGTATGGCAGAGTGGAGGTGATGTACACAGCCTGAGAATTGAGAGAAGCGAGAGAGGGGGTGATAAGGTGCTCTAAAACACGCAGGCGTGCACACACTTTGAATTTTTTTGTGTGCTTTCTACATTTTTGGGGGGAAATTTGACTGTCGGACCTTGCCGGTGGTCTCGATCCCCCGGATGCAGCAGGCGTACAGCACAGTCCAGGCAGACACCAGGGCCAACACTATCCACCACTGCAGACCTCCAGCGTCATCTATGTTCGTTGAAGTGTTCAGAGTCTCCCTGTACCAGAAATAGTCGACCGTGCTGCTCTCTGCACATTCTGACACCAGACCTACATGGGGCAATAGACAGTGTAAAGGCAAGTTTAGGATCATAAAGTTAATTTATGAGTTGCTCAACACCTTCTGTTTTTACTACAGCTGGTAGGAAACTGCAATTTCCCCTCGGGGACAATAAACAGCCTTCTTCTTCTTTCTTCTAATAAAGAGCTACCAATAGGGCAGATTAACCGATTCTGTCTAATGTTTCCGGTACCTCTATGACTGTTATCCTGATAGGGCGTACCTGTCTTGTTAGCATTGAGAGGGCAATGACTCCAAGGCAGGGGATTCTGGAACGAGTTGTACAGATACCACATGATCCAGGCCATAATGGTGTTGTAATACATGCCCACCAACAGCGACACCAGCATGGACCCAATACCTGATACAGACACAATTAGTTGCATGGCATTACTTTTTTTTTTTTTATTTGCGTGGAGATTTACATGCAGTTTTCATTCCTTTACCTACCGATACCAGTCAGGTAAGGATTGATGGACCTCCACACTCCCACACTGCCCTTCCTGAGCCGCTGACCGATAGCAAACTCCAGGTGCAACAGAGGGACTCCCTCCAGAACCAGAAGGATAAGGAACGGGATCATAAATGCTCCTGGAAGAACACAATTCATTTTGTGATGTAAACTACTGTAAACAACAGATCCCATTCACAAAAACTGCTCCCATAAAGACATCCATTGAATGTCATAACGTTCGTAAATGCTTTATTGTCCATGTGTTTTATTATCCACTAAAATATGATTATGACTATGATTATGATTATGTATCCATTAATTGTTTAAGAAAACAAAAGTATTTTAGTCTAGTAATTTCAACATGTAGTAATTTGTTGTAACAAGTAACTTGATGCTGAAAATAATAACCCAGTGGCTTGTAATTTCTATACTTCCTTTTAGGGATGAATTAATTTTAAACCATATGCAGTAACAGTCCTTTCTATAAGAATAATATAAATATTGTATTTTGCAAGAACAGGTCTATGAAAACCAGATATGGTTGTCATTTATGAGCATAATAAGAAGCAGAATTATCCCTAGAAAAAAATGGTGCTAAGATAGTCGCCATCTGTGCACTCTCACACTCTGCTCTCTTTGGTAAAATGTCTTGTAATTTATCTATGAGGATCTCTTTTCTGCACGTTAGTTCTAGTCTTAATGTCTTTGAGAACATGATAAGACTTGAACAGTGCACATCCGTTCTCTGTGGTCCCAGCCTACCTCCTCCGTGGCTTTGACACAGGTAAGGGAACCTCCAGACGTTGCCCAGTCCCACACAGAAGCCCACGCAGGTGAGGATGTACTGGGCTTTGTTGTCCCACTTGGGCCTGTCCCCGGCCTCCTCCTTCTCCATCCTGTCCAGGTCCTTATGGGAGGGGATCCGGTCATCCAGTCCTGGGTTGGGAAACTTCAGTCTCATGGTGGCTCCTTGTAAAGTTCAACTCTATACGGAATACCAATATTCAGCAGTCCGGTCCCCCTGCGTTAGTCAGTTGCTGGCTTTGCTATTCCCCTTGGAAATGTACAAAAGGCCGTATCTTTCCCCATCCAATGCCCCCTGAGCTCACTGTGACTGATACCCAATGGACTGTCTGTCTTTGCCTCTCAGATTGTTCAAGGGGAACCAAAAAGCATATGGTAACCTTTGGCACCTCAGCTGGAGTTATATGTAACTCTGTCACAGCCTATAAGACGTTGTCAGCAGTTTTAAACGGAAAAGGTGTAACCTTCTTGATAATGGTTAATATATCATGTGAAGAGCTGACACTGACACTTTTATTTGAGAGGATGAGTGTAATATAATTCATGAGGCCCTATGAAGGAAATCATACATCTCTTAGGGCGCTTTCACACCTACCTTTTTTTAATCGGTGCGTTTACTCCGTTAGTCCAGTACGTTTGGAGAGGTGAGAACACGCATTCGAACTCTGGTGCGGACCAAACCATGGTCCTCCTGAAAAGTGAGAAGACAATCGGACTCAACATAGGACCTAAGCGGCTTTGATCAAAAATTGCGATGCAATTTGCGATATTTTTCGTGTTATCTTGTGGTAAAACAGCAGGAATTGATGAAAATTTCGAGCCCCCCATCCTCCCCAAAACATTGTAAACTGCCCACTCTGTTTTTTAAGTTTTTTTTTTAAAGTAGTAGAGTAATCCTCACACATTAATACCTCCCGGGGCCGCCGGCTGAAAACTAGTTACACATGATCTCTGTCTAGTGTCTTTCTTTGTCTTTCATTGCTTTTTAATCCTAGTTTTCTTTACATTATTTTTGTTTGTTTTTTCCCTTTAGGCTGCAATGCAGCATATCTACAATTTGCCATCACATCATTAGTTGACCCGTCACGTTCCCGTCCCGCTGTCAGGTCTGTCAGTGCTGCCAGTTTGACACAGAGAAAAGGAGAGAGGGGTCCGGAGCGGAGAACGCACATCTAACTAGTCACCGGCCTGTTAGCAGCAAATCAACGTGAACAGTTTATAAAATTATTAGGCTACACCACGGCGCTGCCCGTCCAACCGGCCCAAAGACACCACACACTATCAGGTTACCACACCACACCTCTCAAAGGAAAGTTAGTAAGACTTAACTGATGACTGTAACATGCATCCTGTACAATAGCTGTCACGGAGGAAAAAAACAACCACAGTCACTTCATTTGCCATCAACCTTATCTAAGGTGGAAAGGCCAAGCCTTTTCCACTCCTTGAGAAATTAGATTGCACATTGTTGTGTAATAAAACAATCACATCATTTCTTAGTATACATTCAAAGTTGCATCCAAATTCCATCAGATTTGAAATCTAGAATTGATGTAATTTGTTAGGTTATGGTAAATTGTTTGTCAGACGAGAGGAAGTCAGTACACCTTTTGATTTGCTTGATAGGAAAGGTTTAACCTGCACTGTCATGCTTATACATCTTATCAGTGTTCCTATCTAATACAATTATTAACCAAAGAAAGACTGGTGTTTATGGACTTTTATTGACTGGCAATCTATAGAGGCCTTTCAAGGATATCCGTAAGGAGTGAGGTCACGTGTGTCATTATTATTGGTCATCAACATAGGTTGATTTTGGGGGGGGAAAAACAGAAAAAACACACTTGACTATCCAGTGGTCACATTTGGACACGTGGAAGAAGTCAGTAACTCCCATACACTTCTTTCACAGGTCAGCTTGAGTTCACACGACACCCACAATTCCAGAGAATTGTCCTCAGCGAAGAGGTCAAAGCCAATAATGTTTCAGTTGATCTGTCCTTTGAGTAGTCCAGAGTATAATGCGTTTCTTCTACCCAAATACAGACAACAGCAGTTTATTCAGTTTCACAAAGAATAAAACATCATAGAAAGTGTACGTTCATTTAATTTAATTTAGTGTACCATGAAGATATTTCCTTTTTCTGCAACATCACACATAAAATATGCTAACATCTTTGATTCACTTCAACAAATGTAACTTTTTCAATGTAAAGCATTACAGAGATCCCACAATCAAATAAATAACAATCATGTTTTATTGTACTGGCCAAATAAATAAATAAATAGTGATCATGTTATATTGTACTGGGCCCTTGTTTTGAGAGGATGGGATTACCCATTACCCATTGGCACATGCTTTATTTTTTACCACTATAAATACCACTAAACTAACTAACAAGTCAGCTTTAGATTGCACATCCGGATGATATCACAGATTTGAGACTCTCTATGCAGCTTTTAGAGAGCTGATGATGTCCACAAATACTGACTGAACTGTTAAAGACAACAGGACATGGGAGACAACAGACATCAGGAGTCTGAGCATTAGACATTTCTTTCGACACTCATCGTAGCTAACAGCAGTCATTTTGTCTTACCATCAATTTCCAGATTTGAGGTTGAATCACAATGTCATTTGTGGACATCTCTATTTTATGATATCATATTTTAGCGATTGGCAAACGTGTGATCTAACAAACTGCAAGTTTAGTCCCATGTTAGGGCGTCACCACACAGCGCCCTCTATCTCTAGTGCAGTGAACACGCACAGTCTAGCTACGTTTTAAACAGTTACGTGAAATATGGCTGTTGCCATTCTATGACTTTGTGGGCGTGTCAAACATTTATCTTCTTATCTTCTTCTTATCTTCTTGCAGCAACATCTTTGGAATAATGTGTATATGACAATTCCTGGGACCAAAAGACAGGGGACTCCAGCCAGAAGGAAGATGAGAATATAGACCCAACGAGGATAGAGCATTGTATCCAACACAGGGAAGTTTGCCTATAAACAAGGAATACAAATACAAAAAAAGTATGCTCATCGGAAAAACAATTGTTGATCTGAATGGATACGAATACCGTAAAACATACCGAGCTTGGATTGCAGGTGACGTATGTCTGGTCTGCACTGACTTTGGTGGAAAAGTAAAAGATCAAGATGACAAAGGCAATCAAGGGGCTGACCACTCTCCATGACCTCCATGAGAAGATGCTGCGTTTGTGTCCAATCATGAACTAAATGTCTTTGTTAAACCTATAAGAGAAAATATATCTGACTCAGGACGGTCATGACTGTTCCATCAACAGCCATGTGTCCTGTCAAAGTAGAAGAAGTAGCAGGAAACTAAACCACTGATCAGCCATTGTAAGCCATTCTGGATAAGAGCGGCGGCTAAATACCTAAAAAACTAGTGGCCTATTGAGAGTTTTGGACTACTAAATTGGCACAGTCTTACCCACTTACCTATCCATTCCATATAGGTAGACTACGGCTATCATCTCACAGAAGGCGATTACTAGCAGAGCAATGGAGCCGGCAAAGCTGTCAAACAATGCTAACCAGTAATTACCAGATGGCAAAGGTGAGCGCGATCAAGAAGGATGACAGGCATACAATTCCTGAAACCCAAAACATCCTCAAAACCCCAAATTCCCTTATTGCACATACTCGTTAATGCAGTCATCGAACCGCTCCATGGCCCGGAAGCCAATAATGGAGTAGACAGTGGCGGCATAGACAGAAGTACAGCCATTTATAATAGAGATGATAACAGCATCCTGCTCGTTTTACTAGAAAAAAATAAAAAAAACATAATTTCCAAGTCAATAGTTTTGTTCATAAATATTTGTGATATTTACATTTTCCAGAGCAGATGCTTAAAATGGAATGTGAAATATAGATACCCCATGGCCCCATTAATAAATACTTGTACCACTTGTTTTCTGTTTATCTCCACTGATAAGATAAGATAGACTCAACATACAGTGGTCCACAGTAGCCCCTTACTGAACAGAGTTGTAGCTGGAGAAGAAGATGAGACTGCCGAAGGCCAAGGAGAAGGAGTAGAAAACCTGGGCGCCTGCATCCAACCACGTTGCTGGGGTTCATCAACTCATCAAGCTAGAAATTGGCAACACTGTCAGCATAGTCTCATGTTTTCCAGGCTAATGACAGAAACGATCTAAGTTAAAAGATATACTGACATCTGGTGTGAAGAGGAGCTTGATTCCCTCTACGGAGCCTTTGAGAGTCAGTCCTCTAAATGAAGAAGATGGTGAGGACCAAGTATGGCAGAATGGAGGTGATGTACACCGCCTGTATAGAGAGAAAACAACATTTTAAAGGTGCTACTTGTAGTATTGCTAAACATCAATATATCGTTGTCAAGTTATTTGTGTATTATCACTGTAAACAATTCAGATGGTGGAGCCTCTATCTCATGCCAAGGGTATTGTTAAATGCCAAAGGTTCTTAAAATGAAGATCACATTTCCCATAAACCCTTCTTGTTTCTTGCCCCCACAACCCGTCACTGGCATCACTCCGTGCATTTGTTTTCTGTTTGACTTTTCCACCTGCCTTTCAGTCCTTCTAGAAGAACTATTACACACACTAGTGCTGTTGCTTTCCTACCTTGCCAGTGGTTTCAATCCCTCTAATGCAGCAAATATAGAGCACAGCCCAAGCAACAACTACAGAAAGCACCATCCACCACTGCAGACCTCCAGACTCATATATGGCTGTTGAGGTATTCAGTGTCTCCAGAAGTAGTCCACTGGAGTCCACTGTCCATTCTGAAACTGGACCTGCATGGGGTGAAAATCAAATAGTCAGACTAGATCTCACCGGGTCAGGCTGAAAACGACGCAATGACGACATGCCTGTGAGATTGGCATTGAGTGGACACTGGCTCCATGGCAGGTGGCTCTGGAAGAAGTACCAGAGCACCCAGGCAATGATGGTGTTGTAGTACATGCCCACCAAGAACGAGACCAGCATGGATGCAACATCTGTTACAGAAAGAAAAAGAGCAATTAGTCCTTATGGTGTTGACCCTTACACACAAGCAAGTTTCCTTTGCAGTTTTCATGCTTTTACTTACCGACGCCAGTCAGGTAAGGCTTAATGGACCTCCAGATTGGTACACTGCACACATAGCAAATTCACACACTGATTCAATAACTGGAGTTGGCTGAGACAAGGATGTTAGTTACTATTACTGTTAGATTATCATCCGACTCATTAAATTTGTAACCTTCATTTGGGCAAGTGAGTTAAGAACAAATTCTTATTTAGTGACAACCTGGCAAGAGGTAGAAGGCCTCTGGATGGGGAAATGGGGGAAAGGGGAACAAAAAAACAAAAGGGCTAGTGTAGGGCTAGTTATACACTCACCAATGCCAGCCAAGTAAGGGTTAATAGCAGTCGAAACCCCCACACGGGATGCCCTCCAGTACCAGCAGGATAAGGAACGAGAGCATGAACGCTCCTGGGGACACACCAAGGAAAGCTTACATATCTTGAGAGATAGAACAGATATGGGACACCTTGTTTGCTGTAACTGTGTGATCTGTTGAGCGGGACACCCTGACAAGGTTTTGCAACATCACGATACATGTGAACAGTTTTTTGTTTCTTGGACTTATCCAGAGAATACCGTTAACTTTATTTATTTGATCATAGTTGCATCACCATAGTACTTTTGTACTCTGTAGTCTTTATTGTTGTCTTCGTAATGGTAGGCCATTCATTCTATATAGTTATTAATCTTTTCAGAGGTTGGTGAAAACACATGAACAAGTTAATTAGACTAATTAGAGGGAGTAAAAGGAGCCTTTTATTGTCTCCATTATCACGTATGATGATGCAGGTGGGATTAGATCAGGGCTGAAAGGTCACTCTGCTGTAAGGACTTTCTGAGAGATAGCAGAGATGTGAAACAGCTGATTAAGTTATTCAGAATGGCATCACGTTTGTGCCCTTCAGAGGCTGTCTTTACACGAGCGATGCCATATATTTGCCCTGTGGGTTGACAGCAATCAGCTGATGATTAGAAGATTGTCTTCTATCTTTGTTGCCCTCTTTGTCATCCTCATTCTCTCTATATGTGCTTGGACAGTTTCTGATGTAACTTAAAGTGGTAATCCTCATTTTGTTATTTTGGTATGGTCGTTTGCTGTGTTTTTTCTGCACTGCTCTTCCCAGAGATCACCTGTCAATCAAACAGTGTGTCCAGTACCTCATGCTAACCTCCCAGTTCTTCTTCTGTTTATTCCAAACAAACCGGAAAAATAAAATGCATCACTTTCTGTGCACCAGAGGATTTTTCCTGGGAAAGAGCTACCTGACACCAGGTAGCAATAGGGACATTTATTGATAAGAAAATGTTTCAGATTATTATTTGAATGTACCATAGTACAAAACACTATGCCTATGTACTGGTATATGATCAATGGCATCAGTTTTTATGCTTAAATGTTGGATGGTTGCTAACTAGTAATGCGCTGGGTTGCCTGTTGAGTGTTGTTTTTTTATGTCACATATAGAGAGCACTGGCAGGTAACGCACACCTTACACAGCTCTCAGCACAAGGCCATGTTTATGTTTGTATGTAAGGACACCCATCACAGAGAAGTGACAAAGTTCAAGGAATCTATTTTTCTTTTGAAATCTGCAAAGAAGAAAATTGATAAAGTAGGACCATAAAATGTCAAAACCGTGCTGAAGATCAATCTAGGGGGACTCCGGATTCTGATCCGTAGTTAATCAATATTAAAAAAACATTCTCTACAGCTACGCTAATGTTTAATCTTCTTGGACGTCATTCTAGAAAGGGAGGCGTTTAGCACTTTTGAAGTTTATGGGCTGTATCTACATGTATGGGTCATGGAACAAGTTATTGCTTCCTCACTACTTTGACAGTCTTTCAGTCTTTGACGGACACCGTATAAATTTGAACCACAATCACTGTAGCTGCCTGAACATAAAATAAAATGAAACCTTTAACCTTGCAAACATAATGTGCTGTCATCGCTCAGTAGCTCTTTGCTACAAAAGGGAGACTTTAACTTGATACACCAAAGGTCAGCCACCAGCAAGAGTGTTAATATTTAACTTAAATATCTTTAAGTGCTACTATTAGGCTCATAATGATGTGTTATGTCTGTGTAATATTATATATAATATTATAAGTGCTGTGTGCCTTATTCTATTAGAGACTGTTTTTCATTATGAGCATGCCCTATATAATGTCATTTTGTCAGAGTATGTTTGCTCACTCTGTATTTTCAACTCTCTCCCCACCCTGCCCCATCAATACACACACATGCACCTCTGTAAATGAATTTGGTAAAGAAGTAATGCTAGCAAAAGTGCTAACATGATTTAAAAAAGTAGGGCTATAATAAAAAAATACTAATAATAATTCAACAAGACATACAGAACATTAGAATTTGTAGAATCACCAGACAAAATAAGTATCATGCATTTATTCATTATATAATAGAATGGATTTTTTTGTGTCAATGCAAATCGTTAAATAAATATAATTCAAAAAATGAGTTGGCATTACTTGTGTTCTAGTGCATTTATTTTGTCTAGAAAAATAACCACTGAATGTAGCTCCAGGGATTGGGGAGTAGCCCAGGTGCTTTAAATTTGTTGCCAATTTGCCCCACCCACTTCATTGGATATATTTACAGGCACAGGTGAGGGTTAGGGTTATGACTGGGGTCCTTTGACACTTCCATGATTAAGGGCTGTGTTGATTTGTGTACTCCAACACATACAAAACTGACATGGTAGGAGAATGTATTTGTAACCTAACTGGTTTTATTGTGAAGTTAGCTCTAGGCTCCAAAAATCTGCCAATAGTCCACATTTAGGACAAGGCTTGTTTGTTCTTCCTCTAGCCATCTAGTTGGGCCCAGACTCTTGGTGTGAAGTAGTCCCACCGACACAATCAGCTTTGGTAATTATTGTAACTGTGTGTGTGTGTGTGTGTGTGTGTGTGTGGGTGGCTCACTTTATGCTGAAGGCCTCAACTATGTATTTGTTGGGAACTATGTAACAAACACCGCCATGCTGCTCTCCAACCTGCTGCTTTTGTTGTTTTTTGCTTTTATTTTGAAGTGAGGGTCGCCACATAACTAGGGTTCATTTGCACCAACAGATGCTATCTATGACTTCCAATAATTCTACGGTGGCTACAACTGTCTTTTTCACCAGACTGATTAAAATTGGCAGTGATTCAGTCTCTCTCAGAGATGACAATTTCTAAATAGTTTTCAGCGTTTTGTTTCTCCAGACTGACTTGAAACTCAAATCAATTTCACATCCGATGTAAAGAGCCTACCTCCTCTGTGGCTTTGACACAGGTATTTATTTTTAATCATTTAAGACTTTTCACCCTCTAGTTCAAAATAAACATCTATACATCCCAAGTTAAAATACCAACCTGGAATTTGAGAGTGCAAGTGCATTAGGGAGCTGGGAATGAGCAACTTATTGACAGAAGTAATAGGAAATCCACTGAGGACAAGAAATAGCTGCCATCGGCTAAAGATGGAGCGCAGTCGAGCCTGTAGCTGAGATGGTTGTAAATGTGTGACAAGACACGAGAATAGTTTTCCTTCACATTTAATTCCTAGAAATATGGCCTGTCTATACACGTGGTTACCTACATTAACTCATTTACCACAGTGACCAAATCATAACATCTTCTGTCATTATGTCACTTGTCCCCAGAAATTGGAAATTGAATTTAGAGGATTTGGTGGCGAACTGTATGAAATGTAGACTTTTTCCATTGAGTTCAGTCAGCTGATACCCTGGTCCAGTGAGCAGGCGACGTCTGGACGCCCAAAACTAGTGTATCGTGGCCGTGCTGGCTCCTGTTTGTCAACTGACAAACACAACCAGTTGACAGTTGACACTGGATGTGTGGAGGCCTATATTCATTATATTCATTATCCTATACCTTATTCTTTAGTTCCATACTTATGTTAACCAGAAGACACCTAACCTTTGGCCTATTTTATTGCTGTATCCTCAGGACCAGTTCAGACCAGTAATGGATTAAATGTTGCGACCCAATACTCATTATTTTCAATTATTTTTAAATGTATTAGTTAATGAAAAAGGTCATATGAATGAATTTAAGTTTCTAATTTAACAGGGTTAGGTTAGCCAACTTGGCAATAGTTTTTCTTTTCTTTTCTTTTTGCTTTATAACAGACAGTTAACTTCAAGATGTACACTTCCACATTAAATATGAAGTTGATGTTTTCTCTAGAGCCATCAGTGTTTGGAGTAGTTGTTTCTGCCCTCCAGTGGTAACAGTGAGGTAATAACCTAAATATTTCCATTGTGTTTTAGCACTGCGAAATTAAATAAAGGTAGACATTTAACCTTGACACATATACATTACATCGTAGATATTGGTCATATGTACAGATAACGTTGTAGTTTATATTTTCAAAAGATAGTCCTATAGTCAGAGAGGAGAAAATAAAGGAACAAGCTCTCACTATGTCCCTATTTCCGGGTACAAAAAACAGACCAGAATCTGCTCTCAATATATTGACATTACTAGAAAGATATGGCTTTCTGTCATAGATATTGTCAGTTAATATCTAGTTTTTATTTCTGTGCTAAGTAGTTTTTGAAAAAAAAGTGTGTGTCGGGTCTGTACCACTTCGGTTGCTATGGTAATGGTGTTCCACGTGGTTATGTTTATGCCATCTCTGCCCGAGGCAAAACCGAGTGCAGGCGCTTAAAAAGTCTTTTAATTTCTTAAATCATATTAAACAAAAGAAAATGATCCTGAATACAGGTGAGAAAAGCATTTCACATCTTAAATTATGTTCTAGAGGCCTTAAATGGTTTATTGGAGCGTTGTTTCTGTTATGAAACGGGTCTTAATATTTCATTCTAACATGCTTCAAAAAGGTCTTCAATTTTTTTTAAAAAGTCTCAAATTCCAATTGATGGAAATTGGCGTCGATTGAGTGGTTAATTCGCTCAATAGATGGTCTTTAGCGCAGATGACTTGCACATAAACTGCATTTTAAACTTTCGACCGCACGAGGTCGTCATCACTTTAGATTCGTCACACACACGCGCAGACAAACCCTAACAGCAATTATATATACTATTCCTATAATGTTCTTATTTGGACTTATAGTGTGCTATGTTGTGAGTTTATGTCAACTGGTTATTCCTATAGTAATACTATAATATCCCAATAGAGACTTGTAGTGTGTCTGTCGTACTAAAAAGTCACCATATCGTACTTTTGTTTTTACTCTCTGTGGTGTCACTATTCTTATAATATTCACACATGGACATAACATTGTAGTGTGATATTTATATAGTATCCCTCTAAATTTGTATCATAGAATTACTACAGTTCTTTTTCACGAGGGAAGCCACTGCTAAGCCGGGGACCAGGCAGTGAGCTGGAGGGAGGGGGAGGAGGGAGTGATGAGGCAGAGGGGAAAATAGATAGGGGGATGGATTTGCTGGGACTCAGACAGACAGCAGACTGGCTGTCCCAAGCCGCGCTGATCCTTCACTCTCCGGCACCAAGCTGGAGTCCGCCTGCCTCCTCTTTACCACCGGCCACCTGCCTCTCCGAGAATAACACAGCAGCACCAAAAAAAGCAGAGGGTAACCAAAACCAAGGCAAAGGACGGGAAAGCAGCGAGGGAAGGCAGCACATTGGCCGGTTTCTTGTGCCATCTTATCCGCATACAGCCCCCCTCTGCCCCGCTGGAGGAGAGGCTGCGGTGGCGAGCGCCAGTGCGCACTTGGCGACCTGCTGGGTTTGTTGTCGTTACCAGGAGAGGAGCGCTCAGCGACGGGACGCGTTGTTATTATTATCATCACTATTATCGCCACTAAACCGGGCTCCCCCCTCAGCGGAGCCACTTGCATGGATGCACCATGGCTACGTTTGTCTGCAGGGTTCAATTTTTAGATGACACCGATCCATTCAACAGCACAAATTTCCCGGAGCCGACGAGACCACCGTGTTACACTTTCAGGGAGGACATCCCCCTCATCAACCAGATAGCAGGCGTCCACCGGCTTCTCAAAGCTCCACACAAGGTAGGGTCACCCTTCTCAGAAAGAGCTAGAATAATCCTAGAATAAACGTTAGGAGAACGCTATACAAATATCACAGCAAACTGGAAACTACTTTCTTAAGGAATGTTATAGGAATTGTATAGTGATACCATAGGAGATGGTATCACTTAAACTCACTATTGAGTACTACAGACATACAATAAGTCCCTATAGGAATATTATAGTTTTTTTCTGTTAGATTAGTAGGCTTCAGTACACGTACCGAGCAATACTGTTACATGTGGGTACTTCACTGTTTTTCACTTCAAGCCAACTGCCCTCGAGCAAGTCACTGAATCCCTACCAGCTCCAGAGGGGCTGTTCTGTAGCCGACCCTGACCTCTGACCTCCCTGTGGAAGGGAGGCAAGAGACAAGAGAATTTTCCAATGGGGGTCAATGAAATGTCACATTACTATTATTATTATTATTATTATTCATTGTAATTATGGTTATTAAAGTTCATACTGGCCTGTCTTACTGCTTGATATGTGGCACACTCTCCTTTTCATGTCACAGTGACAGGTGGGCGCAAAGGCATTAGTGCAACCAGATATAGCCTGAGTCGCCTCATTCATTGACAAATGAGTCATAAGGCTTAGGAGGCCAGTGAAGAATCAAAATCGCAAATGATCTAATAGGTGAAAAGAGTTTGTCAGATTATGGTGTGTGAGTGAGAGTGAGAGTGTGAGGGGGAGGGGGAGGAGGAGGGGGAGGAGGGCAGTAGCCCATACATACAGCAATATTTGTAGTCACTGTGCCATGAAGAGTCTGAGTGCTGTCAACACAGCATCCCAGATGCTTCATTAGTGCAACACACTCACACACACACACACACACACACACACACACGCTCACAGAGTCAGTGGAATAGTGGCATGTACTATTTATTTTTTATGATTTTTATTGAGTTGTATGTAGTTGGCAATGCTATCCACCTAACATCCATGCCAATAAAGCATAACGAATTGAATTGAAAACAGAGAGAGAGAGAGAGAGAGAGAGAGAGAGAGAGAGTGAGAGAGAGAGAGAGAGAAGAGGCTGACTGCTGGCACACAACTAACAGCCAACCAATGTGTTCAACAGCAGAGTGGTTTTCCAGACCAGTAGCTCTCTCGCCGTCCCATCTTTAAAAGCCACAAAACAAATGAAAAATGGCCCACGGCACAGAAAAGCTTATGATTACAACCTACACACGGACAGATGGCATAGCCCGTGTGCTTGTGTTTGTAATTTTGTTCACATCAGGAGGCACACTATAAGCACAACAGCAACTGAATAGTGCACTTAGATGCAGATTATAGGGATGAAATTGAACTGTTGCAAATTTGCCTGTCAGACTGATATGACAATGACACAGATACCGAAAGTCATGAGTTGGAAACTGTCAACGCCGGTCCAGGGTTGACATTTTGTCTGAGCAAAAGCTTTTTTGATCTGTTTCTCAAACTTTCTTTCTTCATAAAACCAGTCTATCTCAATTCTCCCCTCTCTTTTTTGTCTTGCTCTCTCCTCTGCTCTCAGAAAAGCCTGTGCCTACTGTATTATTATGCTGTGATGGTAGAGCTCTCTGATTGGCCGGCCGGGGCTGAATGTAAAGTATAGGTCACTTGTCCCAGAATTCCTGTGGCCGGGGCCTGGAGCCCTCCGACACTTTGTTCTCCTCACTTTGGTTTTCCTGACCTCTTCCTCCATCTCCTCTTCCACCTCTCTGACCATGCACCAATTCATACACTCAGACACACACAAGTTAGGTCGAGCAGCCAAGGCTAAATCGGTGTGTGTAAGTGGGCTCTGCCGTTCATTTTGTTCAAGCTGCCAAACAAAGAAGGGAAGTCTCAGGTCTTTCTTTCCTTTTGAAGAGATTGTGATCATGTACTACCAGGACTGACAGTTCAGAAGTGATGATCACACCTATTTATGACAAAGAATCAGACCTCACCTAATAAATAAGGTACAAGAGTGACCATTGGAAGATCATGCATGACCATGGCTCTGACCCTTGATCTCCTTACTATGGTTGTGCAGTGTTGGTGATGTATGAACTGAAGCTTATAACGCTGTTGCACTCATTGGTCATTGAGTTAACTAAAGCAGACAGCATTGAAAAAAAGATAGATTGAATGTTCAGCTCAACACAGAAGCCTCACAATCAGGGAGTCCCCATTTCCCTCGACAAACAACAAAGCCCAGACTTCACAGCTCAACTTTTTATTTCATTACCAAAGCGTTTCCATTAAAGCAACACGGAGAGATTTACTAGCCCGGCGGAACACCGCCCCCCTCTTTCTTCAAAGAGCCTGAACCTCGGCAGCTCTGATTCTGAAGAGAAAAAGTTCTTAAACACTCATCGTCTCGGTTACGTAAGGGCGTCGTTAACAATCGACCCACCGCGATCGCCAGCAGGCTCGGTGTTGTTTTAACATGGAAGTAATTACTCCCTTACCCCCCATTTCTCTCCCCCGCTCTTCTGGGAGAATTTGATTAAATGAGTGCAAAGTATACTAGCCACTAAGTGTTTCCCTCGCCCCGGACTGGAGCCTCCAGCGCGAAGAGCTTGCGGTTCTTTCTGGAGCCACCTACTCTCCCGGCTTCGTCCGGCATGATGTGTTTTGTTATGTTATTACTCCTATTACTCCAACGAAGTGTTTTAGGAAAGAGACACCCTTTGGAGGCTGTGCTGTTAAGAGATTGTGTTTCAAAGCGGTCGAGGGCTCGGTTCTCGCTGTCCAAGCAGTATTCGTATGATTGAGTAATGTGTGGATGAAGAGTAGCAAAAGAAAGAGGGAGCTTGGGAGGGGGGGGCTTTCACTTGGGACATGTGTGAAGCGGGAAGAAGAGAGCTGAAAAGAACATGGCATAATAGTGCTGAATAATGCTGACAGATTGGGCCACAAGAGTGTTTTGTCTTCTTAAGAACCAGGGCACTGGGACACCCCCCCCCCCCCCCCCCCCCCAGATCAAATCCCAATCTGAGATTTTCCAAATCTCACTTGCTGGCAAACCATTGTGTGAAGAATCTGGATTAGCGCACTAGCCGAGAGTTCAATGGCAACATGGTTGACGGTCAGCCCGGCTCTCTCCTTTCTATCTCCTTGGCCTTGCCTGCCCCACCCCCTCCTGCGGACACACCCACCCTTCAGCTCCTGTGTGCATGCTGCCTCAGAGCAGAGTAAATATAGCGAGGTTATATTTAGGCTGTGAGTCCATCCGTCAGTCCGTCTCTCTGTTTCCGAGAGGGGTGGGGGAGGGAAAGAAAGAGAGAGGCAGTAGGTCTTGTGATCCGAGGTCTCTGCTGGCCGGAGCGTGTCGTCATGCGCAGTGTGCGAACCATACCATGGTCTTCGGGGGAGCTCTTTTTTTTAGCGCGGGGGGGTCAGCGGCGCTGCGCGTGCCTCACAGGGAGGACTTATTGTGATGCTTGCTATAGACATAGGCTATAGGTATGAGTACTGAGTAACATTACAGAACCACACACAGTCCACACCACACAGGTCTGCATGCATGATGAAGACGCACATATTGAAATACACATGCTCAGATTAAGCCCTCTGATCCGACACTAAAATTCTAAAAACACTGGACACTAAAAACTCGGCTTGTCCTGTGTTGTGATACCGGGCGTTGTCACAGTAGTGCCCGCACCAGCAGGTGTAACGTTAGTGTCGCCGGCGGTCAATTTGACGTTTTCCGCGCTCGAAGAAGTAGATGCTTCTGGCTCAGTCCAGTGGATTGGCTGCTTCGACTTTGTAAATCCAAAATTTGTTAGAAGGCTTACTTGTTTTCGTTTTGACATTATCCTGATTACCAAGTAAAACAGAGAAATATTGGCGCGCAGAAGTTGTTTTTTTCTTCTGATAAAACGTGAGTGAAGTTTGATTTGTGCCTGCAGCGCCGCCACGCTCCGATGGTAATGGCAAGAATAGCATGCATGTCGGTATCTATTACGGTGAATTAGTGAGCAATCATACATCAAAATAACCTAATTTTACACATTATACACGATGACGATACAGGAAATTGAGAAAAATAGAAATGCATGGCAAAAATAGCATTTGTCAATATTTTATAGACCCCCCAAAATTTCACAAATCATGTTTTCAGGGGAGCTCATGTCTCATTAAGGGGAGCCATGGCTCCCCTGGCTCCCCCGTGGTTCGCACCATGGTCATGCGGCTCGACCGGGACTGCCAGGGGACACCGCGGGCCAGGTTAGGTTGAACGCAGGCCGATAGCGCAGAGGTGCTAAATGCTAACGCACCACATGACTCTGATCTCATTCACCCATTCAGACATCAGCAGCTGTAACAATAAGTCGCAAAGGTCATGGCTGATTTTAAGAATGCAGTGATGTATGTTGTTTTTTTAGGAGTTGTCCCCCAGGCACCTCCTGTCAACTCGTGACTGTACCCATAAACATCAATGCCAGCGGTGTTCAGATATGTTACGGTGCACCTGGTCTCGAACTCAGCAGGGGTTTCTCATTACACGGCATAGTGGGTCAATTCTGACGTACACCGCTCTTGCAGCGATACCTTAGATCATACGCACGACAGGATTTCTGTGCGTTCGTCAGCATGGCAGGAAGTGTTTTTGAGAAAAGCATAGGCAGAACACAATCTGTCAGATGAGTCAGTCTTCACCCTTTGATGTGCATAAATGTATATATATATATAGGAATGCATGCAAACCCTCCTTTCTCATACACACCCCCCCCCTCACACATGCATATGTACATGCATGCATGCACAGACAGACAGACAGACAGACACCACACTCATACACAAATGCATACAGAAGCTAAATGTGACCCCCCCTTCCCCCACTCTCTCTCTCTCTTTCTCTCCCTTTTTCTTTCCATCTTTCCCTCTGGTTTGGGTTTCATGTTCTGCAGGCTTTATTGCTTCATCTCTACTAGTTAATTCCCTTAACAGCTTCGTAACGCTGAAAGCATAGCCGTGCCACACATGGCTCTCGTTCCTTTCCCCCCGGACCACTGTATAGACTCTATGTTCGTACCCGCCCCGTAAACTGGCTTTATTTTATAGGCTCAAATTGTTTTTAGAAAAAAAAAAGGGTGTGAAGCAGACGCAGAAAAAGCGAGGGAATATAAAAAGCCGTGGGCTCAGAGACCGATGTCATTCCTGTGGGTGGTTTACGTACATCACACCCTGGCCTGGAACTTTATGTGTATACAGTATTTCACATGCCACCCTGCACCTCCAAGCGCTCAGTAATGTTTTCTTTTTCTTTTTTTTTTTTAGGTAAAAGGCATTTTAGAGTGATTTAGACTGGTTGGCCAAATATAGTTGAGTTGAGTTTAATGCAGCTCAGTTTATCTCAGTTCAGTTCCATTCAAAGAAACTTAAACCTACGTTACATTTGAAAGATTAACACACAGCTATCTCTTTCTTCCTCTCTGTAGCTTGACGACTGTGCGCTGCAGCTGTCCCACAATGGCACCTATCTGGATCTGGAGTCTTCTCTGGCTGAGCAGAGGGATGAGCTGGAGGGCTTTCAGCAGGATGACACAGGGTGAGACTGACTCATTTATACCTTCTGCGAAAAAACAAACTCTCTCACACACACTCTCACTTATAACTGTCAAAACAATTCTAATCATTAGCTGAAGCGATGAGCCCTTTTTGCCCTCGCTCTCCCTCGCACACACACACACACACACACACACACACATTTTCAGAGTTTCTTCATTCCTGTTAAAATGGGAAGAATCACAGGCTGCTGGATGTGCATTTCTTGGAAGGACAAGTTCACGGAAAGTATGAAGCGCTCTGGAAAGCGGGACACATGCGTCCTCCCTTCCACAGCACTCTCGCTCTCTCTCTCTCTTTCCCTGCCTCGTCTCTCGCTCTATTTTTCTTTCACCTCTTCTCTGTGATGTAATATCACATTGCTCGAGCTGGTCAACGTGCATGATAGAAAAAAGCAATCAGCTGTTGTTACCAAGTGCACGTGGCTCTCCAGTGTGGGGCTGCGCGGTGTCACCGGAAAGCCCTCTATAAGCAATGTCACATACAGTAAGGACATGTAGATGACAGCTCTGGATGTATTTAGTGTCGAGTGTGTGTTTGTGGCGAGCTTTGGCATGGTGATCTTGGGGGGTGTGGGCAGCATGATAGGTGATGGCAGACAAAAAAGACCCGGGTGTCTACTGTGTGTGTGTGTGTGTGTGTGTGTGTGTGTGTGTGTTTGAGAGAGAGTGTGCTTGTTTCCATACGTACATTTGTTTGTGTGTGTGTGTGTGTGTCTTAGTTGTGTGCCTGGTAACCCATGTGACAGATGATGGACAGGTGAATAGAGACGTGTGTGGTTTTGAAGTAGAGGAGATCTGGGTAAACTGGTTGGATTGGACAGGCCTGTTTGTCATCCTATGGAGCTGAGGTTCTTACCAAGGTCATATACTGAAAGTGAGAAATGAATTGCGCATTGGGTTTTCACTCTTTCCAGGAGAAAAAAAATAGAAAAGCACAAAGGTTGAGGATGGAGACTTCTAGCTAAGCCTGTCCTGCCCTCCCTCCGTGGGATGAGTGGTGTTTATATAGTGTCAAAGATGAACTAATCGCACTCCATATCTCAGCCCCACACCACATCTTTTACTTGTGCTTTAAAGGCATACAGTGTGTGACAGCTGCTTTGGAGTCTTAAAGGTACAGTCGATGTGACCAGAAAGAGGAAGGAAGACACCATATAAGGAGACTCCCCATTAACACCAATGTTAAAATTCAACCTTTCTACTACTGAAGCTGTCGTAACCTTTCCTCTAGTCCAACAACAAACACAGCATTTGTGTCGTGTCGCCTGTCATACGCTTTGTTGCCAGTTTTGAGAAACAACTCCATGAGCATTCAAATCTGCTTGTCTTAGATCATTAAAATGCTAACTGGCTAACTAGGGCTAATGGACACTGGTCAGATGTTGTGACATAAGGAAATATTTTATATATATATATGATTTGGTATATATATAGTATATAGTATATAAGTATATACATGATTTATACTTTTTGGAGAGTTACTGGGCACTAACGTTAGCTTGTTAGCCATCGTTATATTTGTTTGACGTTACAACTATGCAACATAATTGCTGGCCTTTTAGCATTTTGTGACCCTAATTCACTTTTTTTTGGTTGCGCAGTTGTTAAAAATTTATATATATGGATAATTAGGTGTGTATCTTTATGTTCATGAGCATCTGTGCACAAGCAGGATGGTGGTTTAGAAAGTGTGGTACATAGTAAGGCAGATAGCTTACAGGTGTGTGTACACGCATTTGATAAATGCCAATTTTCTGGAAGGTACAATCATTCAAAGTTTTCCATGTAGGAAAGAATTTTGAATCTTTTCTGTGCAACGTTGAAAAATGGCGGAAATGGTCTGACCTCACACTCAACCTCACACAAAATACAGTTTCAACTGCATCTCAAAGCATGTTAGCATTGTGCTCTATTTCCTAGCAAAGCTGATAACACAGCATAACACAGAGGGATAGGAAGCCAGCTGCTGACTTGTTTGGGTGTCTGAGTGTGTGTTTTCCTTGCCGCATGTTATGCACGGTGAGTGTATTCCAACGGTGTGTGTTATCAGGGCAGCGCTTTCCCTGTTCTGATGGGATGCTATCAGTATGTTAGCGATGGAAGTCAGTGATTAGCTTGTAGAGGTTAGCGGATAAGGTTCGTACAGTGTCTTTAGCTGTGGCATTCAGGCTGACATGAGACCTCCAGTAGTGTGTTAACACATTGGCTTAAACACAATTCATGTTTGCTAGTGAAATGCTACAGAATTAAAGGGAGGTAAACATGTCATGTGTGTGTTCACCATGTATGCCAACTAAGGTGTATGGGGTGAGGTGACTTCATTCTTGTCAAAATACCATCATACGTTCCCTTCATGTTTGCGTGTGTTCACTTTGTTTTCCCTGAGGAAATATGTGCTGTGTATGTGTGTGTGCGCACTTGCACGAGGGTACGTGCAGGTGTGTGTGTGTGTGTGTGTTGTGTCTGCTCCTGGGGTTCTGCTGTCTGTCCTCCAGGCTCAGATGTGTATCAGTATAAGGGTACAGTACAGGCCCATTGCAGCCCAGCGTTTCACTGCCTGCTCACCTTCCCCAACATGCCGACTACCTCTACACTGCAAAAAATTCCCATTTTAATTAACAAGAAATTTAAATCATATTCAGTCTTAAACGAAAAAGTGAAATGATCTCACGATTTTTTTGATAGAAATACGACTCGATACTATATCAAATGACCTGTTAAGATCGACATTTTTTGCAGTGTACCCTTTCAGGGCACATCCACAATGCAGAATAACTTGATAAATGTTACATAATGTTATCTAAAATTCTGTTTACTACCTATTTTGCATTCTTTAAAATATCTTTTAAAAACACATTTTTTAAAAACTTTAAATCTTTTAAAAACTTTAAAAACTATGGAAACCATCTTTGATTGACTTTCACCTTGTTTTGTTTTTTTTAGCATTTATTTGGTTTTATCTCTTTATTCCTGTTCTTGGCTGTTTACTTTTACTCCTGTGAAGCACTTTGTAACTCTGTTTTGAGTGCTATATAAAGTTATTATTATTAGTATTATTTTATCATACATTCAACCAACTGTCTGTCTGTCTGTCTGTCTATCTGTTTGTCTCTCCAGGGTCAGAGGGAAGAAGCGCAGTGTTGTTTTACGGACCCAGCTGACCGTCCGTGTACACGCCTGCATCGGTGAGTGCCGCATGACATGTTTATATATGTGTTTAAAATGCATTTCTCACATGCTGGAAACACACACACACACACACACACACACACACACACACACTCGGACACAAGTCAGGAAGTCTGAGTACTTAGTGTACTATACGTTAGGATGGCTGTCCAGGGGTTTCCATGTTTATGGTGCATGCGTGGGGAGGGTGAGGGGGTGAGGGACCTCCCACTCTGCGAGGAAGAGGCAACTGGTTTGACTGGTGAGGTTTCTGCCCATTCAGCACAACATCCCTTCTCATGTGGGCTTGGGAACAGGAATTCTTGTGATTAATTGCATTAAGTGTGTGTGGTGGGAGCATTTGTGTGATTTGAGAGAGAGGACAGTGAAGGGAAGTGTGTTTGTGTGTGTGTGTGTCCGGCCGTATAAAGAAATGTGTAAGCCTGGTGTTGGTGCACTGCCTGTCTGTGCTTTTCCCATTGGGGCTGGTAAAGCTATCACTGTGTGATGCCCGCAACTCCTCTTAGTTTACAGTGAGGAGGAGGGAGGGGGTGAGTACTGCAGAAAGTTGGGGGTGAGGAACAAAAACAGAGAGCAAAAAGGGAGATGGCAAAGAGGAAAAAAGGTAGCAAAATATGTAATGATAAGGAGAAGGAAAAAGTGAGAGCTGAGGGAGGAATTTAGAGAGAATGGAGGGAGGGAATGATAGGAGATGGAGCTTAGTTTGACCCACCGTGGACACATGAGCAACAGAGAGTCTGCCTTCCTGTTATTCTGCTATGTGTTTCAAGTCATGAGAACATAGACACCACAATCACTTTTCTACTTTTTAAGGCTCATCTGAGGGAACAAATGTTCAATGCAGTGATGATATATTCATCAGTGTGTAGTGTTCAGTGATTTTTAGCTGTACACAATCCCATCGTCCACCACCTTCACCACCTATGGAAAGAGTGAAAGCAGCCTGTCTAGTTCAAAAGTTATTATTTATTTATTTTTACGATTTGGTGTCTATGTTCTCACTTTCTCATCACAGGTAAGTCAGCCAATCGGGCCAATCTCCCAACAACTTGGTGTATTCCTTTAACTCCTTTTTTGACTTTTTATGTCACTATTTTCTTTTTCAAAATAAAGGTTTTCTCACCATTATGTCTCTGCACTTCAACCTGTCCCCTATCTTTTAAAAGCATGCCACGATTTCTTTCTTTCGCTCTGTCTTTATCTTCCCTCTCTCCCTTCCTCCATGCCATGTCTGCATGGTCAACATTCTCCATGCCAGTGATAGTAGTGCTAATTCTGGATGCCAGAATCAGTGCCTTGGATTGGCTGAGAGCCTCAGAGAAGGGTGAAAGGTCATTGGGGGTGGGGCTTAGGGTGTTAAAGGGTGAACGAGTGCACATACACAAATACAGTATATTCTATCTATCTATCTATCTATCTATCTATCTATCTATCTATCTATCTATCTATTTTTTTAAACATTATTGCAGTGTAAACAGTAGTATCCATTTACGGCAATTAGGGATGTAACGTATGTTCCATATTACCTTAAACTAGAAAAGAATAAACTCACAATAGATTATTATGGAGATGTGGTTCCGTGTCTTCCCTAGAGTGAGGGTTCACTTAAGTCCTGGGGGGTGTTTGAGCCAGATTGAGCTCTGCTCCTAAGTGGATGAGAGGAAGTGGGTCTGCAGCCACCTGCTGCATACACACACACACACACATGCATGCACATAGGCAAAAATGTATGCACACATGTAAGCGAAATCCCCCTCCCATGCACATGCAACACACACACACACACACACACACACACACACACACACACACACACACTTGCTCCTATGAGGGATCTTCCCATAACCAATACCAGGCTATATTTGCACGCCTCTTTCAGCATCATTTCAACAACGTCTTATTAGGACACAACATGGTACTGGAAAAAGGGCTGCATCATCACCATATGAGAGGCATTTCCTTTTGAAGGGTGAGAGTAAAACCTTCATTTTGACCAGGCTTGATGATAGAGTTTTGCTCATTACATTGACCGCAACCCAGATTCCGCTCAGCATGGCACAGATGCCTGGCAGCAACCAAATACCAACTGGAGCACATGTTGTGGAGCGGTGGTTGTAATCAGATTGATCGAGTGAGTCAGTGTTATCCAGTGTTATCCGTTCGCTATAGAGATCTACTGACCCCCCTCACTGTCGTTTCATTCAGATGACCACTCATCTACCGGCCTAACGCTCTCTAATCTGCCCCGGGGCCTCGACCTTAGTGTTGGTTAGCTTAACCCCTGTCACAATCAAGGATTTACACGCATCTGATTGCTTGTTGAATCAAGTATCTTTGGCCCAACATCTTCATATTCCTAACTACAGCGGGACCGCGCGTTTTTGGGATTGAGTTGATTGCATAACCCACAATGTATGGATTACCGACCATGACACACGGACTTTAAATGTTTGATTTTTGTGATTAAAATGCAGGAAAGAATCACTTTCTTATAGATTTTCTTAATCCGCCGTTGGATGGGCTCACCAGCTGCAAATTGTGATTGGCAAGGGATCAAGGGTTGTTTGCAGTCAAGGTCAAAGGTTAGCGAGATCCCAGGGATTCAAAGCGTCTTCATTCCTTCATTGATCTTCTCTCAAGCTCACATTTTTTGAAAAATGAGAAACAAAACATCCACTTTTCACATTGCACAATCGCAAACTGGCATTGCTACCAGCAGAAAGATCCAATTACACACATGCTTGCCAATTTGGGATTAAGGATGCTCTGTGATGTGTGTGAATTAAAGTGTGTGTGCCAATGTGTGTGAGTTAATGACTTTCTTTCTAGGAGGACACTGTCAAAGTCAGCAAAGCAGTGACTTTGTCTGCTGGTGTAAGCATTACCTTCCAGGCAATGATGCTGCACTGCAGAGACTCTTAAATGGTCCAGCCATTGTCAGCACTCAGCAGCTGACCCTCTGAGAGATTGGGGTCAGTTTTACTGGAGCTTGTCATGTTTTGTGTTAATTACAGTACGTATGGGGAAAGGACTGACTGAGTGTCCTCAAAGTGAACTCCGCTTCAGCTTTAACTTAGACAAGGCCTTATAGTTCTCTCTCACCACATCCTGTGGCCCTTAGCCCAGTCAGCCTCCCAATCACAACCCTCTTGCTTAAGGGTTAATTTTAGCCCCCTCGGTTGCAGCAGACTTGTTGCGGGCCCGGGGCTGAGTGGTGGAGAGAGGTGGTGGGCAAGGAGGGAGGGGTTGAACTGCAGGTGTTATCTTTGGAAAGTGTTGACAGCACTGAAACATGTGAGGAAGGCAGCATAGCGCTGAACCTTGGAGACCAAATGACAGAGTTACAGTGAGAGGTAAGATGCAAGAAAGAGGATGGGCGGGGGGCTGAAGAGGAGTTAGGGAAATAATCCTGGATAGCCAGTGTGGGAAAAGGCATGAAGTTGTCTGTTACTATTGGATATTTTGCTTAAATCTGCACTAGGCAAGATTTTTTCAGCCTAAATCACAAAGTTGGGCTGCAAAAGAGAATCCTCACTAATTGAGACCCTGTGGATTCACCATATTTGTCCAAATGAAATTCTGGCGTCAGGTATGGACACCTCTACACCCACAGGAAGTGACAGAGCAAAATACAAACCGCCTCTAAAACAAAACTAGACACACCGTTAGTTCTTTTCCCCCTCTCTGGTCGGCCGCTGTGTGCAGTTTACGTCACACGAATTCTGGGTATTTAAGTTGAGATTTTTCAAAGTCACCTCTCACTGCTATTTGGAGCCGCCGGTGTGCAAAGTTGCCCAGTGCAGCTTTAAGGACGGACGTGTATTTTACATTGACTCGTAAACCCAAATTGAGATCACGTTGTACCTAAATGAACGCCAGACCTCTGAACCGATGGACTCCATATATGACTGTATATAGGACAGTCATTTATACACGCTGTTGATACATATAAACTATTTAGAACAGTTCATTTGACGTCAGTACTTTTTCTCTAGCCCAGCGCTCGTGTTTCCCCAAGATCTCTGGATAAGAAAGGATCTACTGTAATGAGACATATTAGTCATCACATACAGATGGGGGATGTTATGTGACAGGTAAAGCTCCCGGTAATGAGCGGTACAGCAGGTGAAACAAAGAGCCGGTGTGCAGTACAAAAGACCTTGCATGTGTTTGGAGCCGGTTCAAACCTCGCCACTTAGCTCTGGAATTCAGACCCCTTTTTTTTATTTGGCTTCTATTCTGTTGGATTTCAGCGGCCCAATTATCCGTCTCTAACGACCCCCTGCAGCATGGTAAAAGGAGGGGCTGGGGGTCCGAGGTTGAGACGGGAGGCCGGGCGACTCGCTTTGATTTCCCGCCGCTCGTGCTGTTGCGTAACAAATTAGCGGGGCGTCGGAAACCGAGCCAAAGTTTGTTTGCTGCATCTGTCTCGCTTTCCCTCTCTCTCTCTCTCTTCGCCTACTTATCCCTAACTTCCTCTCTCAGCAGAGGATTAACGATTCCCACGTTACGCCTGTCCTCACATCACTTTTCTTTTCTTTTTTTTCCTACCGTATCTTTTCCTCCTCCTTACGTTTGATTGGGTATTTATACAACAACAGAGGATTACAGTAACAGTATTCTTGAAGATGATCAGCAAGATTTGATGACAGCCGCTGAGAATTGTGCGAACAAAATACGGTGCGACCGTAGCTGACGTGGTTTCAAGTGAGAATACGATATAGGCATTGCTCTTTGCTGACCAATGGCAGTGACAGCAGTCTGGCAACAGGGGACTCTCTCAGGAAGAGATGACCACAGCTGGTTATAACAGCGATTTAGTGTGTTCGCGTGCCCCCCCTCCCCCCCGCAGCGGGAGATAAGGCCTGGTAATAGCATGGTGTGACAGGGAGATAATGCCTGGCAATGGAGGGGGGCGGGGCAGCGGTATAGGACAGTCATAAAACTCCATTAACGTGTTCTGCTGATACGCTGCCCTCTAATGCAAGCTCTATTCTGGACGCCTTCATCCTCAAACTCCTCTCTTATTCTACCATGTCCAGTTGCCTCCATTTCCAATGTCACACCCATCTTGTTTTCCCAGCATCTCTCTCCGTTTGCTTTTATCTTTTTGGTTCAGAAACACCCTCCACCCCATCTTTAACCTTTCTGCCTTTCTTTCTTTTCCCGGCCTGCCCTCTCTGCTTTGTAAATCTATATTTACTCAGGTCCGCATATGTTCTCTCAAACACCTGTGGCTTTAGCTCACGTTGTAGAGCTCCATGAGCCTCCTCTGTGTGTGTGTGTGTGTGTGTGTGAGCAAATATGTTTTGCTATGCTTATGAATTGTTTGCCTGCTCTTCATAAACACACGTAGACGAGTTTAGACCTGTCACTCACTCTGTTTTATCGATGTTTAGCTGTGATAAAACCTGTGTGTGTGTGTGTGTCCTATCTCCGTATTGTGGTTCCACTAATTCATTACAAGGAATCAAGCCGTCATGCCTTCAGAACACAAGGCACCCTCTCCTCGCTCCATCCCTCTTTTCATGGAGAGAAAAGAAGGAATGAGGACATCGGTCAAATAGTTTCCCCTCTACCCTCAGCAGCAGCAGCTGAGGCCCGGCTGAGAGCATTGCACCCACATGAGTCATGCCTTGCTTACTGCCGAGGGAGATGGAGAGATGGGATGATGGGGCATAAGGGATGGAGGTGTAGAGGGCTGGAAGTGGTGGAATACTTTTTACAGTGGCAGCCGTCGTATCCTGCGTCTGTCCACCATCCGGAATGCTGTAGCCTTTTTCACATTAGGTGTCTCTTCAACTTAAATGTGGAACCTCTGCAGTGGCGAAAAATCTATTCTATTCTATTTTATTCTATTCAGAGAGTAAACGATGTATATCTAGAGTTGTGCTGCATAATCTCATCACAATGTGCAGTAAAAATAGTATCTGGTTGTTTATGGCTTTGATGGTTTGGCTTTGTGACCCGGTTGCACGGTGGAGCTGTGTGCTGTCTACTGTCACTGTGATCATTTGCTGTGGCGCGGTGAGTCCTGTCTGCATGTTAAGTGTTGTGCGTTCTGTGGATGTGGCAGGGTTTTCCCTGGGCTCTAGTTATGCTGACAAACACGAGCGGCCCAACTGTTCGGCTCTGGCACAACATGCTGCTGTTTTGGGGTTTGCTCTCCCTTGCCTCGCTGCGCTTACTGGAAAGAAAGAAAGAAATATGACACTTGGTGTGTGTGTGTGTGCATCTGTGTATTTGTCTATCCTTGTTCATATGTCTGTCTCTGTGTGTGTGTGTGTGTGTGTGTGTGTGCATGCAGGCACCCAAGTGGATAGCCTGTTTTAATCATTTCAAATGATTACATAATGCAATAAAACATTACAATTACCAAAAGCGAAACATCCAGAACGCACTGGAGAATCTGCTCACTTGGCATCGGGTTCAGCCATGGGGTTAAGGCATAATGGGTTTAGGGGATGTGTGGAGAGAGATGGGGAGAGGGATGATTTCCAGGCAAATGGCGAATCACTTAGGGAAGGAAACACAAGGGAAAAACAAAGCGAGGAGGAAATGCACCTGCCAGACAGAGCAGCAATTGGCCAGGAGCTCCACGAGTTATGTCATAGTCCTAGACTCCTCTGACTTACAGGTATAGGGAAGGAGGAGAGGAGAGGAGAGGAGAGGAGAGGAGAGGAGAGGAGGAGAGGGTATAACAATACACATTCTGACAGAAGGTTTATATAAGGATGACTACTTTCACTGTCTCACCTGCATTATAGACAGTTATAGACTCCTATACTAAATCATAACTATAAAAATCTTCTCCGATCGGGTTCACACACACACACACACACACACACACACACACACACACACACACACACACACACACACACACCTCGTAGCAACAGGTGGGAGCAGCGGAACTGACGCGTTCTAACCTCTTTCCTTACATATACCCACCTATGTCGTACTAACCGCCTTACAGCCTGCGCCATGTGTCATCGTCCCTTTAGAGGCCACAAACAAACACACAGACAGACAGAGAGACAAGGGAGGAGGATAATAACAGGCAAGTGTGGTATGAGTCAGAGCAAGATTTCACCCAGCTAATCCACTCAACAAGCAGCATGTATCCTCCAATATCCTCTCTGTTTACTCTGGCTGCTGTCAGTCTACTTTCTCTGTCTACTGTATCTTTCTGTCTCACTTTCTCTCTGTGTCTGTCTGATGGTGACAAAAATAACTATACTCACTATAGAACATTCATTCCTTTTCCATACCCGCTTATTCGCACTTTCCCAGCATGCATTGGGCGGAAGGCAGGGAAATACCCTTGACAGGTCGCCCGTCCATCACAGGGCGAACACATAGGCAGGCTTCTCCCTATGTGAAGAGGGAACTGTGTGAAAACTGGGAAGATTGTTAAACTTGAGGTTATTTAATTACATTTTATTCAATTAAAAATATTTCTTTAATTTAATTAAAAAAAAAGGTGCAATTTCACCGTCGCTGCACATGGACAGTGAAGCCCATCAGTTTTCAATGACATAACCTGTAAGACAGAGCATGAGAAGTGAGGGAGAGAGAGAGAGAGAGAGAGATAATGACAGAATGATAGAGTGAAGAGGGAGAAGAGTGGACGTTTGTTTCCCACATTGAGCACCGCAATATTCCCCACAAACAACTTTGTGTCTGGCTGCACGTTGCAGAAAATCGGGTCACACCTTATAAGAGTGCACTTTCACAGACACAATGCAATTACAGAGTCACTTCATGACACAGTGTCAGTTGCATGCATTAGTAGTGTGAAAGGAATTCAAGGTGCTATGTGTAACATTTTAACTACCAATACATCATGACTGCATTCACTTTGAGATGTTAGTGTCATTACTGTAAACAAATAAGACCATCGCTGAGAAGACTGGCAGCCTCTACCGGCCTCTACACTACATTCTGCATTGTATGCCACAGGGTTGGATTTGGTGGGAAATCTGCTGGATTGTTTTCCAGCACACAAGGAGATCGATTTAAGGCACAAAACAAGAAGAGGGCGCTGTTCTTCCAGTGCAAATGGAGCAAGTCCAGGAAGCAATGGGGTTTATGGGAAGTGTAGTGTACATTTGAGAAAAACTATGGTCACAATTAACAATTACATATTGATGTCTACACGAACCACCTTTGAGCCTTTGACGGAACACTGTGATCAATCCAAATCAGATCCAAATCTCTTATTATATTTTATTTATAACAGAAATATACATGAATTTGTCTCAGTGACATCAATGCAGGAACATATCAGAAACCTATCAGATATATCAGAAATGTGATGTACACAGTGACAAAGGGGAGGATGAACATAGAGGAACATAGTTCCTTATGTTAAAGTGGTGTAGTGTATAGACACTCACACTTGAAAGTTTGTGAACCCGTTGTGCAATTTTAGAAATTTTAATCAAAATTTAGCTTTTCTTAACTGAAATAAAGGATCTATATTTACCCATTTCATATGTATTTTAGAAAAAATAGTGCATGTAGTAAAATGAAAACAGTTTAAAGGGAGTTAGTGCAGGTACCAACATAGGTCAACTTCCTCCTGCGTTAAGTAGGTAAGTGGTAAATCAGGTGGTAAATAATTGGGTATGAAGTTAACCAATCAGAGGTCAGATCTTTGGGGAGGAGTTTGTGTGGCGATCCCATAAATACAGATGAGAAACCTGGTCAGTTTGGTGTTAACCATGTGATCTAAGGAGACCTCAGGAAGCCAGTAGTGAGTGAGCATCAGTCTGGAGATGGTTAGAAAGTCCTATCAAAAAGGTTTGGGCTCCATCAGTCCACTGTGAGACTAATAATATACATATGAAGAGCATTCAACATGAATGCCAAGAGTGGATGTCCTTCTAAAATATCACCTAGTGCCACTAGTAAAAAGCAACCCAACAATAACACCCAGAGGAGTGCAAGATTGTGCTGCATTAGGAAGAGAAAAAACGTCACAAATGTGGGGGAAGTGTGAAGGTATATTTGTCTGACTTTGATGGATATGAGAGTGTGTGGTGACACGTCGCAGGATGGCAGCAGTGGGAGTGTGTGTGTGTGTGTGTGTGTGAGAGAGAGAGAGAGAGAGAGTGTGGAGTTATACTGTAGCTAAACCTGTCGGGCTTAGGCCTGTCATCGCCGTGGTAACACAGGGTGTCTCAAGAGAAGCTGGGTCTGTTTGTGTTTGTATTGCGGGTAACTATTTCTGTGTGTGTTTGTTGAGTGTGTGTGTGCGAGTGTTTATGAGTGAGGCAGTTCTCTCTGAAGATGTGACCATTGCTGAGCTTTTTCACAGGTGCCATCCTTCATCTACTACGAGGATGAAAGGTTACAGTCCTGAGTGTATTTGGATGTGTGTGTGTGTGTGTGTGTGTGTGTGTGTGTGTGTGTGTGTGTGTACCTTTGCTGAGCCCAGTGTAATCTCTGTCTAGGTCTGTCTCCATTCTCTAAATCTCATGGAGCCCACAGTGAAACCCTGGAGGTCTCTCTCTCTCTCTCTCTCTCTCGTCATCTCTACCATCAGTAGCCTCCAGCAGTCACACTGTAGGCCGGGGCCAAGAGCAACAGACAGAAAATAGACAGTCGCAAAATAGCTGTGTTGTCCTCAGCGCGCCGGCCTTTGCTTTGCTCCGTCCCGCCGTCTGCCAGCTTGTCCTTTTCACTCGATCGACGCGGGACTGAAAATGTGTATTATTGTCCAAAACACAGTCAGTCAAGGGAACGGTGGACTATTTATTCCCTTTAACCGACAGAGTTATGGGCACGCCATGCCGTGCCATGGACGTATGCACGCAAGATGGAAGTACCGCGCCGCCCCCCAGCGCACAGCCATTCACACACAAATACCGATACCGAGTGCAGACACACGCTGAGAAACCTGCAGGACGCGAAGGGAAGCTTTCATGTGACGACCGGGAATGCACATAACCGTGTAGGGCTTGTTCATAGTTGATCCACAATAACATGCACACACAAGTCATTTAATCTAGTATTGACTCTGAAAACGTTTAACTTTTCCCATTCAAATCAACTTGTTTCAACTTGTTATTCTCGTGTAACTTGGAAATGATGCCCAAACATTGACAGAATTAGTCACTTGTTTTCGGAAAAGTAAGATTTTAAGAAAGTGATTGAATATGAGACTAAATGACTAGTGCAGTGACATGCAGTGCCCACACACGGTGCACTGTGTGACCTGAGCAGAGGTCTTCAGGGTCTTACAGTATGTTTGATACCTAACCCAGCGGTCTATATTTAGCCTGATGCCAGTGCGGAGAGGGAGAGACTCCCTGGGATGAATTCAAGGTCTCCAGTGTACCGTGACGCCCCCCCCCCCCCCACCGCTATATTTTAGATCCGACTGAAGACCTAGTTTGAAGGCGAACCGACTGATTGACCCAGACAGCCGGGTGGGGGCTTTTTTGGAGGGGTGCGATGAAATCCTCCAGAAACACGAGTCAGCAGTTATAACTGGGCTTAAATGCAGGACCACCAGCTGTGTCGCTCTGAAATGATCCCCCCCCCCCCCCCCATCTCCTCGCCTGACCCACAGACAGTTGTTCCATCTTGAAAAATATTACCCTTGCTTGACCTTAGGCTGTGTTTATGTGAAAACATCCTCTGTGTCGCACCAAAATAATTCCCCCTCGGTCAAGACACGTACAGTAGAATAGGTTTGTGTCATGAGTCTGTCGTTTAATGTGATTTTGTTTTGGTTTGTTTGTCTCTTTGCCTGCATATATTTCTTTTGTAACTCTATTATATCCTCCTCTATATAATGTTTCTTTTGTTAATTCAGTTAATTGCCTTATAAGGGCATTAAGGAAGCTTTTTACTGCACATAGCCATGATACTGTATATCTGTGGGGGCTTGATCGTTGATGACTCAACGAATTTGCCATCTACTTTGCCAGCCACTGAGATTTCTCACTTTCAAAGGCCAACTTTTCCGTTGGGCTTCGGGTTGGTAAGGTTCTTTACCTTTTTCCCTCTCTGCCTGCATAATCCCATCTTTATGCCACGGTTCCTTTCACTAGCTTCCCTTGAAGACTCTTCTACTTGGCTGGCTGCCTACTGTTTGGTCTCGTCAGGGATTGTTTTTTTTCTTTTACGACCCTGTGCTATGCAGCGTTCGACTTCAGTGCAGTCTGTCTTTGACTATGCACTTGCTTCGATGCAGCAGTATAATAAAACACACTGAGCATAATGGCTGTGGATTAGGCCTAGCGTTAGCCTGAGCCGGCCTGTGTGTTTCCCTGTGCGGAGATGGTCCAGTAATGTCCGGGGATTAGTCAAAGCCGAAGGGTCACAGCACTAATCTCATTAGGGCCGGAGGAGAAGGAGGCAGCTGACCCCTCCTGAACGACGTAGCAGACGGCCCTGGCATTGGGGGAATCCCTGCTGCAGAGGACACTCCCACACATGCACACGGGCACGTATGCACATACAGGTTGCTCCATTGCATTCATCTGCGACGAACAGTGTTCCTGTGGAGCACGTTTCCAAAACAAATACTTGTTTTGGAGCTGGAAAGCATACACTGTAAAAAACATACATACATTTAATCTGGCACTGAGCTTTAAAACCTGCAACAATGAACAAAAATCCTCCAGTGGGGTGAAATGGGAATGTCATTTTCTTGATACTAGTGGACTGATTTGCCATATTCCTCGTTTCAAGATATTGACACTAGAAAATTCCTAGAAAGATCAACTTAAACTGCATTGGAAACAAGAGGAATTATTCCAGCCTGTGTGGGTGATTTTTTTTCCACTTGTTTCTAGTTTGATTTTGAGACTAAATGCCAAAAAATATGGACATTTTTACAGTGTAGGCCCTGCAGTAAGCTTAACTAGCTCATGACACAGAGGCTGTGTTGGTCATTTAAGTGTAAATGATATACAATAACGGACATGAATTTCTTCGTGTACAGTAAGTGGTGGTGTGGCGTCGGGGGTTGTGATGAACCCCGTGTCAACCCAGCTCAGATGGTAACTGGACTCCTGCGTCCATGTCACTCCACCGCTCTAATTATAGAGCGAGCTCGGCACACTCTGGGAAAGGCTCTGGAATCGTCGAGGTGTCAACCGGGGGCGCGTATGGACACGTGGTGTAGATTTTATGACTTTTGCGAAGCTGTGTAGCTGTGATTTTTGTTTTACTCGTGGTATGAACTAAAAAACAGATGGTATGAGTAATATATTTTAAATGGCAGTATATTTTCAATGGGGTTGTGTGTGTATGTGTGTGTGTGTGTGTGTGGGTGCTTGGGCATGCATTTCTCCTTGCATGTGTGTCAGTCATTCAGCCTCTCTGCCTGCATATTGGTATATATCTGTTTTTCGGTGCACACTGCAAAAAATGGTCTAGTTTTGAGTCTTAAAATCATATTTTGAAAATAAAAATAAAAGAATGTGCTAATGAAGAATTGTTCTTGTTGTGTGTGTTTTTTTGTCTTAGTTCAAGATACTGACAACACGTTTCTAGAAAATTCCTGAAATAAATTATACTACATTGGAAACAAGTGGAATTATCTCACCCCATTGGCAGAATTTGTCCATGGCTTTAAGAAGAATAACATTTTAAGACCGAATATGAGACAAACGACTTGTTAAGTTGGACATATTTTGCAGTGCATGTGAGGTCATGGTAAAATAGTGTGGACAAGAGCTGTGAGCCCTCCAAAACAAAACAGTAAAACTAAGCAAACCTATAAATGGAAGCCCGCCTTTCCTTCATTCGTCTGTCTGCACTCAGCAAACACAGGCACTGGCTTATACATGGGTACGCGCACGCACACACACACACACACACACACACAAGCCACATCGACACGTCCCAGTGAGTATTCCAGCCTTTTTTTTTTTGTGACAATAATAAAACGTAGGGCCAGGAAAAAGAGGATGACCAGTAAAAGACACGTGGATAGAGAAATCATCCCTCCATCATGTCCGTGTGTCTGTTCCCACATCTCCTCCCCTGTCTCTTGGACCGATGGAGGGCATCCGATTAAGATGCGTTCATTTCCCAGTTTGTGTTTTGCTGTTATTTCAGTGTCCCTCCAGAGGGATGCAGCAGGCGTTGAAGCAGCGCTGCGCCCCGTTTGTGTTCCCTCCAAGTCGTTTGGCCCGGAGGTCGAAGGTGAGAGTGATTGGTTTACTTCCATCGCTCTGGACGGGCAGAGTTACGACAGCTGGAACCATTAGTGCCAATGGGAAAACTGCCCATTGATTATTTAGAGTGTCAAACTATATTTACTCTGCATCAGGAGGGTAATTATGTTGACAAGACGTTGTTAAGCTGATATCAGACAATTATAGGACCGTTGGGTTCTTACTCTGAGGTCCTTAAACCGTGCACTGCAAAAAAAAACATCTTATCAAGTTTAACAAGTCTAGTACTGGATCTCAAACTCTTGTTTTCTTTAAAACAAGTGAAGAATTCTGCCAATGGGGTGAGAGGATTCCACTTTCCAATGCAGTTTAATTTGTTTCAGGATTTTCTTTATAGAAAAAACTGTTAATACCGCGAAAATAACACAGGGAGTCTAAAATTTCAACTCTAAAACAACAACAACTTTTCATTGGAAGCGAGCGACGCTGCCTCACCGCACTCATTTTTACACTTGTCTTAAGAAAACATGATTTTACAAGATTTTAAGACTCAATGCAACATTAAATGACTTGTTAAGTTATTTTTTTTGCAGTGTTTTCTACTGAAGACAATATGAAAAAGGTGGAATTTGTCATCTGTCCTACATCCTGTAGATGTTACGGGTTAGAGGCGTGCGTCGCTCTCGCCCTCCTGCTGGTTCTCGCGGAGTCCATTCGTGGCATACAAACCCGGACAGCACGCGGCATACTGTACATCAACTCTATCCGACTGGGTCAGTGTACTGATCACATGATCTATCGATGTCACCTTAGCCAGAGTATCTGTTCCTCGCATCAACTTTAGGCTAACACAAAAAGGGTCTGCGTGCCCTTCAACAACTCGAGCGACTGAACTGAAAATGAAGTGTGGAAACCGTTCTTCTTCTGGGCTGCGACACTTGCCGGTACATTCCAGTTTGAGGCCAGAGCGCAGTAAAAACAAATAAACTTGACCGGGGATGGAGTAGAGGTTAAACCCACATGAAGTCCATTTTACAGTTTACCCACTTTTATCAACTAATGTCTTCACAGTGTAAATTCCTAGAATACAGTATCAGACTGATGAACATAAAGCAGACAGTAATGCTATTGTGAAAATGTGTTTGGTGATCACCAACTGGAGCTTATAGTTCACTGATGTTTTTCCACCCCACTGCATCACTGGTATCTACCATACACCAGAGTGAATCAAGCCAAGTATTTATCCCTTATCGGTGCTGCTGACATGCTGCTGATGCACAGCAGCCGTTTTGGTAAAGGTCACCCTGACAGGCCCACTCGGGTCCTGATGAAGAACATTGACGAAGCACAGGAGCGCCTGAATCCACCGGCCACCCTCCAGGACCCGACCGGGCGCCCCGCCTGGTATCAAGCAGCCACTTGCTCTCCAGGGAAACCCGAAAGGACGAGGAAATCGGAGCGAACCGGCCTTTTGAGAGCGGAATCTGCTCTCGTAGCTGTTCCGGAGTTTTGTCCGATGAGACGCAGGTCAAGCGGCGAGCGCCAGCTGTCGCACACGCTTTTGCTGTTGGTGTTTTGCAATGTGATGAGAATATCTGATGAGGTTATTAGTAGATAGTGTGTGTGTGTGTGTGTGTGTTGGGGGGTGTGCGGTGGGGTAATGCAGCAATCAATCAACAAAACACAACACCTGTTCTCCAATGTTCCAACGCCATTTAAAATATATTACTCATACTATCCATCTGGTTCTCAGTTAGAAGCAAAACAAAAATAATGACACCGTAAGCCTTTATGATCACATGGCCCCCAAAAAGACTCTCTAAAGCTCTATAAAATCTACACCATGTGTCCACACCAATCCTATGGGATCTACCTGAAACTGCCTTCACTATTTGGCACAAGTTATACATGTTTTCCCGTGTTCAAGAAAACAACATCAGTCCACCAAGAAAAGGTCATATTCTCTCAGCCCTGCCGCCATGAGCTGCTAAAGGATAATTCAGGTTATTTTCCACCAGGGACTTATTGTCCTAGTTTTCGCCATCGTGCCGATCAATTCTGATCAAAGTGTCTTCAATTTCTTCACTGCAGAGGTGCAGAAAAACTTCATTAAAACACGCTCTTTCAACACAACACCACACACACTACACTTACACATGTTTTTAAATGGCGGTGATTTAACAATTATCACACATCATTTCAGTTATATATTGTGTACTCTGCTGCCTGCCGGTCTTTTGGGGGGAAACTGTGAGATCGACAGTGAAGTAATTGATGGAATTTGGATCAGAATTGATTAGGATGAAAAAACTAGGAAAATAAAGCTCCGGTTGAAAATAACCGTAATAATCTTGAAATGAGTACCAGTGATGGCCAGCTCACTGATATCCCTGGCCACCAGAAAATCCAATTGACCAGTCCCAGACCTCGACGTTGGCTAATCATTGACTGAGCTCGAGTTAGTGATTGGTGCTGATAGATTATGGGAATGGGATCTGTACATTGAGGGGAATAGATTGACCCTTGCCCTGAGGCAGTTTCAGTGCCACGCTGATAGACGTCCCCCTGTCCCCCTGTATTTCCTGTGCCACCGGCGGAGATTACGTCCCATGTGTCTAACGCTTTGTCAAAGAGACAGACGCGTGATGGGAAGGAAATGTGACACTGTAAACGTGAGGTAAATGAAATCACAACCACTGATTGAAAGAATCAATATTGACCCAAGAAAACGAGTAGTGGAAAATAAGAGCGTAACGCCGGGGACACACTGGACGCGGAACGGCGACGAAAGGCGCCGAATGGCGACGAATGCCGAGGAAAATTCTTTCCGCGCCCATGTTAACCAATGTGGCCGTGCACACCGGACGCGGAAGGGCGCCGAATGGCGCCGAATGGCCGCGGCCTGCAGCGATCGTTTCGGCGTCAGGTCTAAGATTTTCTCGATTTGTGAGCGAATGTGTCAAGCTGGGCAGGAAGTCAGACACAGGAACGGCATAGAGCATCCGGTCAATTTCCAAAATATAACAAATTTCAAAATAAAAACCCTGATTGATGGTATTTCTGAGTTGTGTCTAAACTTTTACCGTCTGTGTCTAAACAGAGAGCGAGAGAGACGAGCAGGCACACGCACACAAGCAGAAAGAGAGAGATGTATATGTATATATATGCATGTGCATTTTAATAGACACCATACTACTCAAGTATACATAATGCTTAATTATTTTTCATTCATTGCTGTTCATACTTGTGTTGCCCTGTTACTTGTGGCATGTACTTTCATATTGTTGTAAATGTTGTTCTTTGTCTGTTCATATACGTTTGCTTTGGCAATATAAGCACTGTTCACTTTTCATGTCACTAAAGCTTCAAATTGAAATTGAAGAGAGCGAGAGAGAGAGAGAGAGAGAGAGAGAGAGAGAGACCAAACCCCTACATTGAGAAAACCAGCGGAGATCGGCGCCGTTCGGCGCCGGTGTGAACAACCAAACTCCTTCTTGCTCATTCGGCGCCGATCGCGGCGCTTCCTTTTCTTTCCGCGTCCAGTGTGTCCCCGGCGTAAGAATGCCTTTCACATACATGCCATCACGTGCACATCTCTTCAGGCTCGTGACAGGAAGGCCAGTGGTTTGAATTTTGGTCGACAAAATCTCCTCGCCCCTGAGCAAGGCACTTAACCCCCAACCGCTCAAGTGGCCGGAAATGTTGGTTGGAAATGTGTTTGTGTGTGCAACCATCCCTCTTCTCACAACCAGCACCCCAGGCCATGGCTGGAAACAGAAACGTGTTCTCCATCAATTTGACCAGTTAAGTAGGGGTTAAAAATGATAGCAGGTCAGAACTCCACCAGCAGAGCATTTAACTGAAATAACATAGTTGGGACACACAGTATATGTAGGTGGTGTATTTTGGGGAAAGGGAATTCCCCCTTTTTCCCAGCCTACAGAGTGTAGCAACTTTCCTTCCTTCTTCTCCTCCTTTAAGCAACTGGCCTTCCCTCCTCCCATCAGACAGCAGCCTGTACTCTGTGGTCACCCTCTTTCTTCCATCTATCCCTTCCTTTCCTTTCCTTTCCTTTCCTTTCACTTTTTTCTACTCATTTCCTCCCTAGACTCACTTTACTGCTGTCGCCCGCCTTACTACCGTCTTTTCTCGGTTGATTTGGTTGAATTATCATTGACATTGCCTCATTGCCTACTGTAGCCTGATGGATGGATTTTTACATGTATCTCTAAATTGTTTATCTCACAGAAATGCTCCTACAGATGGAGACACAGACACATCATTCTCAGTCTGTGTGTGAGGAATGATAATGATTTTGACCGTGGCCGTGGGTGAGTCCTGCCTAGCTTAGAGTCGGTTACCACTGAGCTCCAGACAGGAGGACAGACAGGCCGCCTCCGCAGCCAGGCTAGCCCACATCTGTGGCCACATCGGGGGCAGGGAGGGGGGTGGTGTCCGCTGGTCTGCACTGCCCTCACCTCCATACACTTTATCCAACCACCCCCTGTGATTGACTGAAGGGTTTATCAACACACACACACGCAAACTAAGGATTTATACACACAGGCTCCCAAGCCCCCTGCTGACACACAGTTGGATGCACAACTGTTCATACACACATACTGTACAACGTATGGACACGCAACGGAAATGCCTTTGAGTACTCTATAGTAATCCTATAATACATTTCTGTTATTATGCACTCTGAGAATATAACAGTAACTATAGGAATATTATAGTGATACCACGGGAGATAAAATACCACAAAGTACAATAACATCACTATAAACTCACTACTGAGTACCGCAGACACATTAGAGGTCCCTATAGGAGTATTATAGTGATGTTTTCATGAGGGATATCACTGCGCTGGTCTATCAGAGCAGCGTGGCCTCTAGCTGTTGGTTCCTAATCTGAGTGCTTTCCATGTCGTGACCTGAATACCTCACCGCTGAAACCCGGCCAGCAGCTCGTTAACATTCCTATACAGCTCTAATCACCACTGCCTTGTGTGTGTGTGTGTGTGTGTGTGTGTGTGTGTGTGCGCGTGTGTGTGTGACCTTGCACGTGCTGTGTTGCGAGTGAGGACAGGGTGAAAGTGTACGATGAAGTGCGTGCCTCAGTGATCAGAGTCGTGCGATGTGATTGGTTCCATCTACTTGCCTTCCTCTCAACACTCCATAAACCTAAAAAAAAATGGAGATGGGTAAAATATGAAGGGATGTGCAGGTGTGTGTGTGTGTGTGTGTGTGTGTGTGTGTGTGTGTGTGAATATTCTATCTAGGGAGACGGTGTTGAAGCACCTGATGCTGTGGCGTCATGTGTTGCTGTTTACCGTGCAAAGATTCAACCCATACCATCTGGATTTTTGAATTGTTGCTCTTTGTTGATTTACAGTGTGTGTATGTTTATGTGTGTGTGTGGTACTGTGTGTATAGTCTGCATGCTCCAGAGACACACACACACAGCTGGGAATCACAAATAACCACCTCTCTCTCATCCTCCTTCTCCCTCTATCTCTCTGCAGAAAAGCTGTATAACTCCAATGGACGTGACCTGAGAAGGGCACTGTTCTCTCTAAAGCAAATATTTCAGGTAAAAGACACACACACACACACACACACACACACACACACACACACACACACACGCAACAATTACTGTTTCAGTTTGTACTTGCAGAATACAATCGGTTACTGTGGTCACTGTGTGTTACCATGATGACAGGCAGCTCCGTCAACGTGGCATTGCTCTGTGTGTGTTTGTGAGTGTGTCTGTGTGGGTGTGTGTGGGTCTGTACATGTATGTGTGTGTGTGTGTGTATGTGTGTGCGTGTGTGTGTGTGTGTGTGTTTGCGTCTGTGTGAACATTTATTTTAAGATGAGAGGAGTCAGTCAGTTTTAACAACAAGGCCACTTTTGCTATTTGGAACGGACACACACACACACACACACACACAGACACATATACAATAACCAGACACGTGGCCAATTCAATAATAAACTGAATGAACAAAAGAACAATCTCCCAACTTTCGGAACATGTCACCTTATGCTGCCTTCAAGTGCTGTCGGATGTGTCGTAATTACGAGCAGAGCGTACACAACAATGTTCTATGATCCTTGAGCTGCTGAGATGTGACCTTTAAGGGACAGAGACAACTGATAGTAAAAGTGATGTTGTGTATTATATATACAACAACTTCTGTATAATACATCAATTAAAACTTCAATTACATGGCTGGTCCACATTTTCCCTTCTACAGTCTACCGCTGCGGCACAAAGCCACCAATTGACTACTTTTGTCACCATTATGTTATTTCCCACCAAAAGCCCTTGAATGCCTGACAGGTGGTATTCATGACTGTACGCTTGAACACAGCATCATCCTTTTGAATTTTGTTTTTGTTATTTGAGAGGACGTGTCATCCACAAGAAATTGTGAAAGTCATGGCTGTTGCAATGACGAGCTTGTCAACATGGCATGATGATCCAGATGGGATGTGGAAGTTATTTCAGCAGCAACACACCAATATACACTTTAATCCTGCACATTACTGACACCATGTGGTTACAAAATAGAACTACAATTACATGTAAATACTTACACTATTGTATGTTCTATGAAGTATGCTGTAAGTTTCACGTGATCGCTGAGTGTGGCTCTGTCTCTCTCTCTCTCTCTCTCTCTCTCTCTCTCTCTCTCTCTCCGTTCGGTGTATTTCAGGATGACAAGGACCTGGTCCATGAGTTTGTGATGGCCGAAGGTCTGACCTGCCTCATCAAGGTGGGAGCGGAGGCTGACCAGAACTACCAGAACTACATACTAAGAGGTATACTACACACACACACACCTGGTGTTATCTATCATGTCCACACTCCAAACACGTGTCACAGGCAATCGTTTCATGAGCAACATAATTATGGAGTGTTTGTGTTCGTTATTAATTGGCTAATGATTGGCCAGCCCTGAGTGGCCAGCCCCCTCGAAGCCCCCAGAACACCTTGAAGGTTTGAAGTCAAAACTCTTGAGTTAACATTCCCTTGGGAAAAAAAAAAAGCCTGTACCAGTGAAAGCACTGCAGGGGAATTTACAGCTCGCCATTTCTATAACACGTGCAAACAATTCACAGGCATGTTTGTCAAGCTGGCATGTCCGGCTGTATGCGGAGGTCACACAAGCTTTGAAATATGCACAGCAATCTCTAAATGTGTGTGTGTTTGTGTGTGTGTGTGTGTGTGTGTGTGTGTGCGTGCATATGATATTGTGAGTATTTCCAATGAGTTTCTAGAGTAGTGGGAAAAAAAAGGTCATCGTCATAACACAAAGGAGAGATTTCCCTAGAGCTAACCACAAAGATGTAAAAGGCTTTAAAATCTTTATAATTCTATAGTAACTATTTTTATATGGATCCCTGGGTTACTCAGTAAATCTGGGCTGTAGATTCTGGCTATAAAAATGAGATTCAACACACTTTCAACTTCAACACATTTCTTTAATGTTGATTCATTCCACTTATCATTTGATTGGGAAGTCAGAGCAAATCAACTGAAACAGAAATACAAAAAGTAAGGCACATTTAGCGTTGATCCTCAATTCATACAATTCTAATAAAACAGAGATTGCTATGATTTTCTACAACATACAAATGCAATGCAACTTTTAAAAGCTTGATGATTTTCAAAGACAAAGTAAGCAAAGTAAGTCAGAATTCTAGGGAAGCCATGCCGTAACATTTTCTGAGTTTTCGCCCCTTGGTACTTGCTCTGACCCTCAGTGGTACTACTACACTACACTTTGGGACTCAGAAGAAGTAGTTCCACCAATGACCACCGTCCTTCATTTCCTGCAATTCATCACGTTCCGGAATTTCCTTAATCAGAATGCCGTAAGGTCGAATAGAGCGCTCCACTATCTCTTTCTGCTTCGCGGGAGACGTTCCTTCTGGAACACGAACAAGCCAGTACTCTTTCTTACTGCAGATTTCTCTCATTTCCGGATTGATGCGATTTTGCAGGATCACTTGGTAACGTTTCCCCGTCGTTTGTGACCTAAAGGTCTTGGCATACACGTTTTCTCTGCGATGTGTATAAGTGGTGTTGAGTAGATCCCTCTTCCATATGCGTCTCTAGTTCCTGGTGCGTAGTGGGTACTGATGATGCCTTTGGCTCCATCTAAGGATGTTCCGTGGTAGGAGACGGGCCATTCTCCTGGTACGGAGTGATTCCTCCATCCATCAGGGCCCAACCAGGCGTCCCCGTCTGGATATTTACCTTTGACCTCCAGGGCTATGCGGTACCAGCCTTTTGGCCGCTCGTAACGGTCATCACCTCTCTCACACTCAGCCGAGTCAGACAGATTGGTGAAGTCGTAGTCGTACCTCGGGTCGAAAAAGTCTGCCTCATCTATGAAGAAGTTTTCTGTAACTGCACATTGTCTCCCAGTGATGGCGCCCAGACAAAAATCACCAACGGACAAAGTGTTCCTGCTGTGACCTGCTGTGATCCTGCATGTGTATTTGTCTTGTATTATTTGTCCAAAGAGCGCAGATATAGCCTCACATTTCAAATTTGTGTCCAAAGGCATAATTGCTGAAGACGGGTGTGCTGTAGCAAAGCTGTTCCCTCTCTCTTGCTCAGGTTGTGTGTGAGCTGTTTTTATCTTGTGGTGTGTGGTATGGCTCTTTGTTTGTGTCCCATGCAATCTATGATAACAGGTACAACAGGTATAACAGAAAGCCAGTCAGTACACCATATTCTTTCTTTTACTTTATTGCCTCTATTTTAGTTCTGCTTATTTTATTGATGGTAAAGTCCACTTTTATGCTTCTCTCTGAATTTGAAGTGAGACAAACTCGTAACGGTTAAAGCATGCAGGAGTAGCAGTGGATAGGCAAAAAGGCCACCGAGGTCAGCAGCTGACCTTTCTCTGTGTGACCTTTGAACTTACATGGACGGGAGGAAACCCGACAGTGCTCTGGAGCAGAGAGTGTTGGTACAAGACAGTCAGAACCTTTCTCTCTCTTCACTCAGTTCAAACATCTCAACATATCCTTTGAGGGAGCTTTTGTATTTGCAGCACAGTTATCCCTCACACCCACAGAAAAATGTCTTACAACTCTTTGAACTTTCCCTGTTTGTTTGTCTCCCATGCAATCTGTCATAACGTGATAACAGGTATAACAGGTATAAGAGAAAGCCAGTCAGTACACCATGTTTTTTCTTTCACTTTAGTGCTTCTATTTTAGTGATCCTTATTTTGTTGATGGTGAAGTGCTGTATGACTAGGGCGATGTATAAGTGGAAGTCCACTTTTCTGCATCTGTACATAATTGCAGAAAAAACTCTGATGCTGGAAAGGAAACTACTACAGAAGGAGAGGGAAACCAGATGACCAGTAGGGATGAATATCACTTTTAGGCCGGTTAAAGCGGTTGAGAGGAAGAGTCAGAGTATACCCAAACAATTTTAATTTCCTGCTGTATTTAGAGTTTTTATCAGTCACAAAGCATGAGGGAGGAAGAAAGTCCCAGATGACATAAACAGTGGCTTCCCCCGTCACTAATGCTGGATATCCTTCCATGCGTACAATAGCTGTTTGGTGGATTTCTCATTTCATTTGTTGAACCGTTTGCTCTCCCTCCCTCTCTCTCTCTCTCTCTCTCTCTCTCTCTCTCTCTCTCTCTCTCTCTCTCTCTCTCTCTCTCTCTCTCAGCTCTGGGCCAGATCATGCTGTATGTGGATGGGATGAACGGGGTCATTGGCCACGCTGAGACAATCCAGTGGCTCTACACTCTCATCGGGTCAAAGGTAAAAAAATAAATAAATATATATATATACATGTATATGCAAGCAGCTGCCCTGTTGGGAAATGGACCAGGCAGATACACTCGTGTACACACACACACACACACACACAAATACACTGCAAAGGTACCAATCTATAGTTTGGCAAGCATTGTTCTCACACCCACATCTGCTGTTGGTTGAGTTACACCCCTGCTCTCCGTTCCTACTAGTCTGCACCGCAAGTCTTTGTCCTGCCACTCCCTGAACCACACACAAAGTATTCTCATTGCACCGTCACTGTGCAATGTCCCGTATGTGACAACTGTTTGTTTATGTGTGTGTGCATGTTCGTTATGTGTCCCCCCCCCCCCCAGTTTCGTCTCGTGGTGAAAACGGCTCTGAAGCTGTTGCTGGTGTTTGTGGAGTACTCGGAGTCCAACGCCCCGCTGCTCATACAAGCCATCACCGCTGTGGACACCAAGAGAGGTGCAGTAATCAATACTGTACATCTCTCTGGCTGACTGTTGTTGGCAGACAGGCAGATTGACGTAGACAGATGGGTGGTCGGGTGGATAGACAGACAGACAGACAGAGAGTTAATAGGTCAGTAAGTAATCGATAGAATGATTGGTGGATTGATCCATTGATGGACTGATTTCCAGGGTGCAAGCCATGGTCCAATGCCATGGAGATCTTGGATGAGAAGGATGGAGTGGATACGGAGCTGCTGGTCTACGCCATGACCCTCATCAACAAGGTACAACACATTCTCTGGGGTTAGACCGATGTATCATTAGGTGCTCTGGAAGCACCTAGCACACTTGCTAAATATTGGTCAACGGCTAGTTAGTGTCGCCCACCTCCGATATGATGGCGGTTCCTTCCTGACCGCAGCTGTTTCTTTATTTTCTTTGCACATTTTATTTATTAGTTTAATTGTTCAATAGTGGGTTCTTTTTGTAAAGTAATTCTTCATTTAAAGGCAGTAATATATCCCACGAGGCGGTCACCGAGCTTTGAAGAGCTGCTAATCCTAAAAGAATTTCATTATTATGGGTTTCAATGAGTTTCAAAAAATATTGGTACTGCCAAAGACCCACATCGGAAACCTCGCCTCCTCCTTGCAGACGCTGGCGGCGCTGCCCGACCAGGATTCCTTCTACGACATGGTGGACGGTCTGGAGGAGCAGGGCATAGAGACGGTGTCCCAAAGACACCTGCGACGGAGGGGCACTGATCTGGACCTGGTGGAGCAACTCAACATCTACGAGGTCTGAGACAAACACACACACACACAGATATTTAGTCATATGCACACTAGGCTTAGACCGATATCTTGGTTTGCGTATACTGATTGGCCTTTTATTAAACAGCTGATCACCCTCACCTAACTCCCTTTTTACCTCAGGCGACCCTGCGCCACGAGGACGGCGACGATGGCAGCCAGCCTCCACCGACGGGACGCCAAGACCGCCGGCGAGCCAGCCTGGGGGGCGGGGACAAGAGGCACGGCCTGGAGAGGAGGCGGAGCCACAGAGCCTCTCTCGGGCGGTCCGGCCACGCCTCCCCCTGCAGCCCCTGCATCCCCGCAGAGAGCCGGCTTCCAGCCCTTCAACGGACAGAGGGCTGAGGACATGAGCGAGAGGTGAGGGGGGCGGGGGGGGGGGGGGGGGGGTGAGTGAGAGACGGGGAGAAAAAGAAGAAGGAAAGGAAGTGGTTTGGAAAAGTTCAGTCAGTTGTAAGACAGTTTTCTGTGGGTGTGAGGGATAATTGTGCTGCAAAAGTTCCCTCAAAGGATATGTTGAGATGTGTGAACTGAGTGAAGAGAAAGGTTCTGACTGTCTTGTACCAACACTCTCTGCTCCAGAGCACTGTCGGGTTTCCTCCCGTCCATGTAAGTTCAAAGGTCACACAGAGAAAGGTCAGCTGCTGACCTCGGTGGCCTTTTTGCCTATCCACTGCTACCGTGGCTCCTCACCTCACTTGAACGTCAGCCTACTCAGTTTGACGATCCGTTTTGCTTGTGGCGCTAATGCGAGCACGCACATTGTTGAACTAACACAGACTCTGTGCTCACATGCACCAAAGGGTCATTTTGGAGAGCTGGCTCTAGCAGTTCATCTCAGGTAAACCCTCCCTCCCCCTGTCCTCTCCTCCATCTCATTTCTTTCACCCCCCCCCCCCCCACATTCCTTATCTTCCCTTGTGCTCTCTCTCTCCCGCTTTTCTATGCCTTCTCCCTCCTATCCCTCCATCATCCCCTCTCAGTCTGCAATGTGTGAATGAAGCAAAGTACTGCACAGGGACTGTCAGCATCTTTGCGATCGCAGTGGTCTGGCTAGTATTAAAATAGTGTGTGTGTGTGTGTGTGTGTGCGTGCGTGCACGTTTTCACATCTTGCTAGCACACCTGCGTATTTCGGGAAAAATGTGAATATGTGCATGACTGTGTGAGAGGGAGTCAGTGTACATATGGTTCAGTGAATTAAATGATGGGTGAAAGTTGTTTATGTCAGGGAGACTACATCCTGCTTCATATTTACTGCATTTCTACACACACACACAGACACACACACACGCACACCTTTATTGGCAGGCCCATCCGTCACACACACATGGCTCTGGTCTCGTGGAACAGCACCTGGCAGCCCAACTGCAACAAAGCTCATCTGGTTTCGCTAGTGCAGCACACTCTGCACAACGCCTCTGATCTGAAGTCAGCTCTGGGCGAGCGGCTTCCCATCTCCTCCAGGTTCTCAGTCGCGGGCAAGAGCTGGTCTCCGGTCTGTTGTCATCATATTTTGTCCCCACGTGCATGTGAGACTACCTAGTGTGCAGTTAGAAACATTCATCCATCCATCCTCTGCTGTCTGCGTCTTCTCTGTCTCCTCGTCTGAATGTGATAGATGTCGTGTCTGTTGCCTGTTATCTTTGTGTCTTGTAAATATCCGCTGTATGTATTAAGTGTTATTTCCACCTCTATCTCTACTCCTCCATCCCCCCCCCCCCCCCATTATCTCCTCCTCTGTTCCTCCTCCTATCGTTTTCCTTTTAAAATAGTGTGGTGTTGTATTTGCACGGTATTGTTACGTATCACATCATCTCTCCCTCAATTCCTCCCTTGTCCCATCCGTCCGTCCATCCACCTCTCCTCGTTCCCCCCACCTCCACAGAGAGGAATGTGAGGAGGAGGAGGAGGAGGAGGAGGAGGAGGAAGAGGAGGCTCCAGTGACGGAGTCTGATTCTGATGAGCAGCAGGGGGCTGATAGAGTGTCTATTCAGACCACCCCCAGGTATTCTAGGACACGGCGATAACGGAGTTCAACCACGTTACGATGTCCTATGGTCTTGTTATATTTGATAAGACTCTATATACATCTGGTTGAATGAATCCTTTTGGGGGCCTTTCTGAGTTCCTGTTCTCCTGTAGTTATTGGAATTGATGCACGTTAGTCTAAACCCACCAACCCTCTTCTATCAATACATGGCTATAGTTCTCATTGGTCCGGTTTTCATCCGTTTACTCCTCTCCTTCATCCACCCCTCTGTCCCCAGCCCGGCTGGAAACCACACATCCAACGTTCACAGAACGACCCTCCAGTCCATCACCATCACCACCAGAAAAGAGGAGCAACTGAACGAGGAGGAGAAGAGGAATCGGACCGAACCACCCAGCCCGACGCCCCCGCCGGCGCCCACCGTCCGCTCCTGCTCTAAACCCAACTCCCTTCCCGTCTCCTCCCCTCTCAGCCCGCCGGCCCAGCCTTCTCTTCTGGCCACCCTGCTGGCCAGGAAGAGATCCGCCATGACCGCCCCCGCCACCAAGGAGGTCAGCCCGCCATCGCGGGTCGCCTCCCGTCTCTCCCCCGACCGCCTCCCCTACCTGCCCCACACCCCCTTCCACCTCTTCTCCTATGACCTGGACGAGGAGCCGTCACCCCCCGGCTCCGGCCAAACCCAAGGAGGAGCCGCCGAGGACGACGCCTCCCAGGTCAGAGGGGCAGCGGGACTCGATCTCCCGCGGGTCCGCGGTTCAGGACGTGGCATCTGTTCTACACTTTTTCCTCTTTTTATTTTCCACCTCTGTTTCTGCCTCTCGTCCCGGCACCAGCTTGAACCTCTTTTGTTTTTTCGTTACCTCCTCGCCTCTTCTTTTGACGCCTTTCCACCCTGTTGTTTTCACTTCTTTGTCTGCACTGCTTCTCACGTCCAATCTGTCACTGCTCTTATTATCACACTTCGCTCCCTCGCGTCACTTCTGTCACCGCATCAATGAGCTTCCACACTTCTTTGAAAACCACTTGCTTTGTTTCCACTGCTTTTCCCTTCTTTTCAAGGACCGCTCCAGTACTGTAGTCTTCTCCCAGATACCGGGTCTAATTCCTCACCTGTATATAACCCTCCTATAACGTCTCCTTGCTTCTTAGCATGATCATTTTATTAGAACTCTACATTTCCTCAGCTTTACTTTCTCCTTTCACTGTCCATTTGATCAAGTGTATATGAATTGTTTCATTTATTTTAAAACCCATTACTAGAATACAGTAAATGACTTGATGGATGTTTCAGATTTGCAGTGGGCCGCTAACGGGGGAAGGGGGTCTTGTAAGGAATCTTTCCAGAACGATGAGGGAATAAACACCACAGTGGTTTCTAATTAGAGTCCGTTCTAGTGTTGCAGCAACAGCCTCCCTGTTACGCAACAAGGTGTCACATTAGTTTCCAGTATCTCACTCACTGTTCCCCATCTCCCCCTCTCTCAGGAATGGAGGTCCCATGTCCTACTCCGCTCTCAGCAGCCCTCCAACATCCACCAACTCCAGGTGAGGGGACACGGGACACGTGTCTGTAAACGTGTGAGAAAATGTCCTCAAAGTACATGACTGTACCGTACACACATTCACATACAAGCACAAATGCATATGTGTGTGCATGAACACACTCTCATGTAATACATGTATCAGTCCTGTCGGTCAGGTTGAAGTGTCTCACCTTGACTGGCAGTTAACACCACAGCACCAGTGTCACTGAGTAACCCTTGAGTAACCCTTTCTCTCTCTCTCTCTCTCTCTCTCTCTCTCTCTCTCTCTCAGGCCTGCCCTGGGAGGTCTTCTCTCCTCCTCCTACAGACAACACCAGGAGTCTCTGGCGGCCGAGCGAGAGCGCCGCCGTGTGGAGAGAGAGGAGAGACTGCAGAGGATAGAGAGGGAGGAGAGGAACAAGCATAGGTGAGGCATCGTCTGATGCTTGTTGAAACTGGGTGGTTGCAGCAGTAAAATAGTATAAGAGCATACAGCAAGGAAAAATAGAGAAGAATATAATAAAAATAAGCATATAATAGGAATATAGCAAAAAGGACTATTAAACATAATGCAACAATTCCAGACAGATTAAGTAGGAATTTCTGAAGAAGAATTGCAACAATGAGAGTGGGAAAAATAAAAGCAGTTGACTCTACTGAGACAAAGAAAGAAATTATGAAAATATGTGAAAAAATACCAAAAAATGAAACACATGCAGTCTGAAATAAGTTACTTTTCTTTAAATATTAAGATATGTGCAATATTTACAAATGAGAAAGAAAATCAAAATGTCGAGGAAAAAAAGTGAATTCACAGCTCATGTTTACCTGATGTGCAAAACGTGCATGGTACTCCGTGGTGGGTGTACCTGTGTGTGTGTGTGAGGCGTGATCATTGTTATGATTCCAGGTTGGTACCTTGACAGGATGTTGTAAATCATTCACATTTGGAAAAACACCAGTGCCCTTTCTCAAAATGCACTGTTTGTGTGTCTGCCACAGCCGTGACTATGTGGACAAAATGGAAGAGGCCAGGCTTGCGCGGGAGGAGAGGTAAGCGTGCACCCAATCAAAACAACACACACACACACACACAACAGTTGACCCTGGGGGAATATGTTTTAGCCTGTGGTTTGGGAAGCTCTTTAATGGTGTAATTGTTTTCAGGTTAAAAATGTGCCCTTTGCAGCCAGAGGCTGGGGATACTGAACCGATTTTCTTTGCTCCGTCTGCCTGTTTCTCCTTTCATAAGAAGGAGAAAGAAAACGGTATCCAGCATTCGTCAAGCTATTCACACTGACACGGACGCACATGCACACACACACACACACACACACACACACAGGAACACACAGAGGAATTTTCATGAGCCTAATAAATCTATGTTTGTGTGCAGATGGGAATCACACAGACATTCACTCCAGAGGCTGTTTGAGGTCACCGTCAGATTTAGGACTGATCATACTGCGTGTGACCATAAATTACTAGGGATTGGTGACAACTGTGTAAAAGCCAAATCCACCGTGCTAATCGCAATATTTCAATATCTGAGGTAAAGCTCCTTGGTAAGCACCGTCTCTCGGTAACCTCTCACTCTCCAACTCCCTCTTCTTTTTCTTCTTCTGTTGACAGTCCACGCATTGTGCCAAGTGGTCTGCTGTGTGTTTACCTCCAGCTATGTCACTTCCTCCTCCAGCCTCAGACTTATTTCACCCCCCATTTAAAGCCAGCGCTTGAAAGCACCACTGGAACAACAACCCAGAGAGAGAGAGAGAGAGAGAGAGAGAGAGAGAGAGGGAGTAAAGACAGAAAGGGAGACAATGGAGGGAGGAAGCAAGCGCAAGACAGACAGGACGCCAGAGGGGAGAGATGGATGGCCGGGTGAGCACGTGGGAGGTTCATCCACGAGGGGCTGATGTATTTACGGCGTGTTTGGGCTTCATGGTTATCAGGGAAACACGAGGTTTTGCCGTAGCTCACTTCCCCCGAGGGACGGCTCTGTCTGACAAGATACCGCGCTGCAACACGCCACCTGGACAAGAGGACTGAGATGCATTGTAGCGGCTTGTATGAGCTGAGTGATGGACCACTGAATCCAAACGCAAGTCGTTCATCCTGTACACACAGGGCTTCGACTGATATGGCGTTTTTAAGGTCATTTAAGGACAATTTTATTTTTGGAGCGATATTTTGCGGCGATATTCAAGATCTTTCAATTTGACTATTTCCGTGGCGAAAATCGTTCCAGTTTTATTCTTGTCAGGGTGGAAAAGCCTCTGAAGCAACTTTTAGACTTTAAACTTTTTAAACCTCTCTATTAAAACCCCTAATGATGAAATGAGTTGGTAACTGCATATTACGGCCTTTTGATGAAGAATTCATTTTACCAAAAAAAAAAACAATAAAAAGAATGAATAAAATGTGCAAAAAATAAAATTTTGGCAGGCTACAAAAACATTTTGGCAGGCTACAAAATAGACTTCAATAAATAAATAAATTCAGTAATAATATCCATCATGATCTTCTTATGGTATATTCATGCATATATGTGTGGAATCCAATGGGAATCAATTCAGATTCAGGGGTTCCCATCGACAGCCAGTGTAGTTTTGATCAGTTCAACAATAAATACCCAATCAAACATATTGGAGGTTGATGACACTGACCGGCCGATACCCAATTTTTAATAAAAGGCCGATATCAGTGTTACATAGTGTGTTTCTGCAGACTGTCAGTCAACACCTTTCAGATGGATGCACACATGCACATATTTCTAAGCATGTGCAGACATACAGTACGTAAGGATACAGTCAAGCTCTCTCTCTCTCTCTGTTCCTCTCTCTTTCTCACACACACACACACACACACACACACACACACACACACATCCAGTATCCAGTTTCCTCAGGCTTCTGAAGTGGTCTGAACCTGATGAATTCTGAACAGAAGCACCACACATTCATGGTGTGGTGGGACAGAGGAGGGGTTAGAGAGCGAGAGAGAGAGTGAGAGAGAGAGTGAGAGAGAGAGAGAGGGAGAGAGAGAAAGGGAGAGAGAGTGATAGAGTGAGATTTGAGCTGGTGCCCTCAATCCTTGTTCTGGCAGGCAGGTTCACCGGTGAAATCTGGTAGAGGGGAAAAAAGGGAGGAAGAGAGGAACAGGGAGGGAGGAAGAGACAGAACAAGGAAAAGAGAGGTAGGAGAGCAGAGGCACATCTTGAACAGGTTTACTTTGATTCACTTCTGATGTTTGGCCTTTCGGCAGCCAAACTAAACGCAACTTCTCCCCATCGCTTTCATTCTTCTCTCCTGTCTTTCTCCTTTCGTCTTCATCCTCCTCCTCAACCCTCTCTCTCTCGCTCTCTCTCGCTCTCTCTCTCTGTTTCTCTGACTCCCTCTTGTTGCATATTTGGACTGCTGGTGATAGCTCAGCGTTGGACTGGAGAGGACAGGAGAGGAGGATGGCGCATTTCTTGAGTGCAGGAAAATGAGTGATGAAGGTGTTTTTTTGGAGGGTTAACGGGGCGAGGTAGTAGGAGAGAGAGCCATGGTGAAGAGGAATGACTGCTGGCGAAAAGACAGAGGGGAGGAAAGGCGTGAGAGTACTAGAAGAAGTAGAAGGCTGGGAGTCTGGCGTAGGTGAATGAGTACGTTGGCGAAGAGTGGTCCACCAATCAGAAATTAGCGAGTTGATTTGCAGCTCTTTGGCAAAATCATCACTGAGAGCAGCACCGCCGAGAGAAAAGGCACGACAGACGATGCATTGACTGTATTTCTGTCTTGACGCTGGCTTACATGCTCGATTTGTTACTTTTTAACATGCTCTCTCCCCCCCTCCTCCCAGGTATAAGAACGTGGAGCGTCTGGCGGCAGAGGAATTCGAGAGGGGGCGCGTCCGGGTGTCTAGGACCCGCCCTGACCTCAGCCTGACCTTTGAACCCTCGGAGGCCTGGCCGCTGTCGTCGCGCAGCAGCACCCCGTCATCCTTCGCCTCCCAGGAGGAAGCGGACGCCGACCTCGAGGCCGAGTCCCCCGTCACGCCCTACACGCCCTCCGAGACCGGTAGGGACGCCTGAGAATACGCTTTGATGAAGTGGCTGCTCTGTTGACTGAGATGATGGTTCAGTTATGGGAACGTTGTGTTATAAAGTAGTGATGTTTAGATGAGAAGATCTAAAAAATGAGGACTATCTTTTCTGAAGTTGTGTTTCCTTATGAGCCTTCACCTAAAAATCTGTAGCTTAACGTCATTTCTGCCTATTAGGCTTTATAATATCATATTTACAGTACTCAACAATACTACTACTGCTACTACTACTACTACTACTACTACTAATAATAATAATAACGTAACTAATTACCTTATAATGCATCATTATAAGAGAAGTATTAATGTTGTTGAGGTTGCCGTCTGGTTGAAAGTTCAGCGTGAAGGTTCGCAGTGCTTCGAGTTCTGCCGGTGAGCGCGTAGGGGAGTTCCAGTTCAATTCCCAACAGTGCGCCCCGGAGTAATCATTCTCAACCTTAAATTGTTTCAGCTTGTAGCCTGCCGTTTAAACTAAACACGCAGGTGTGAGCGAAAGAAAAGGAAAGGAGACTGTGAGAAATATCATCGCCGGGGGGGGGGGATGAGGGGATGATGAGGGTGAAAGGGTCAAACGGGCTTTTGAAAGACCTTTTTGAAAGTGTGACGCCCAAACCATCTTGGTCCCACGACAACCCACCTTTGTGTAGCTGCCGTATTGTTTACGTAAGTGTATGGGTGTGTGTTTTTGTTAGTGTGCGTGTGTGTGAGTGTGTGTGTTGATCCCGGGGTCTCCCGCATGCAACCTAAACAGAGGTGCCTTTAAAGTCAAAGCCAGCCATGTAACAGTGTCAAACAGTATTTCGCTGCAGATAAGTCATACAGCTTACAGTGCGTTGCTGTGTGAGTTATCCCATTCTAGTCCATGTGTGTTTGAGAGAAAAAAGGTAATAGTTTGTAAAAATGTGTGTGTGTGTGTTTTTTGCACGTGCTTAAAGGAACGTTGGTCACATTACTCGTTAAGTGATGGGAACATAGACACCAAAATCATCGGTAGTATGTGACTGATATTTTCTCTTCTCCACCTGTGTGACAGGAGAGGCCGACGACTCCAGCGCCAGCGCAGAAACAGAGGAGAAGGAGGAAGAAGCGACTGCTGAAGAAGAGGAGGAAGAGCAGAAAGAGGAGGAAGCCGAGCAGGAACAGGAAGCGCAGGGGGAAGCGGCGACGGGAAAGGAGGGGGAAGGGGAGGAGCGCGAGGAGGAGCCGCAGCCGGAGAAGGAGAGGGAGGAGGAGGCGGAGGAGGACAGCGGGATCCTGAGCGACAAGGAACGGCAGAATGAGGAAGTGAATGAGAAGGACAACTGCTCGGCCTCCAGCATCTCCTCCGCCAGCAGCACTCTGGAGAGGGAGGAGAGGGGGAGCACTGAGAATGGTGGGTAGGATACACCATGGTCTAGTATTAGAATCTGTTTTTGTTTTTTCAACACTAGATGAGATAATATCTAATGATAATGTCACTTTTTTCCAAATCAAATCAACTTGTTTCAAGACATTTTCAGTGTAATTTTCTCGATATTAGTGGACTTCTGTTCTGCCTCATTCTGCCTGGTTTCAAGATATTGACATTTATTTTCTTTCTTAAGAAAAATAAGACAAAATGACTAAATGGCCTGTTAAAATGTTAGATGAGCTTCACCTATAGATGAGCATTCACTAAACTCAGGACTGGGGCTTGGTCAAGTCCAAGCCAAGAGCAGGTCTATTCAAATGTATCAAAACCATGACCCAATGAGGTTAGAGTAAGTCTTTCTCAATACTACAGCGGTGGCGGGATACACTAAATATTAAGCGATTGTATTCCAATCGTACTATTTCGAATGATAGCCTAATAAATGAATAGAAAGACACCTAGCAGTGTCCAAGACCAGGAACAAGACAAGACAAAACAGTTCTGACACCACAGAAAATAAGTCCTTCTCTTATCTTTACCCCACCACCCTCTCTCTCAGGCTTCAAGGAGGCAGAGGTGAACGAGCAGTGCAGCAAACTCCTCAACAGCAAGCTCTTCATGCTGGACATGCTGTACTCCCAGAGCAAGAAGCCCAGCGACGAAGAGGAGGTAGAGGAGGATGGGGAGAAGGAGAAAGAGAAAGGAGAGGGGGAGGGCGGAGAGATCCGCCGGGAGGCCGACGGAGAACCAGGTGATGCCCAGGTGAGCGACAACAGGGCTGATAAATCGGAGCACCGCGGGACCATCCGCACATTCGCCGAGCGGTTCGGAGATTTGGTCAAGGACATCGGTTCGCCCCACCCTCACCTGGACGCCCCGGCCAACGAGCCTCCGCCTCCTCCACCCAAGAAGGAATCGGACACGATCTGGGACCAGCTCCTGGCCAGCCCTCGAGAGCTGCGCATCGGGGACATAAACTTCACCGACCTGACGGAGGACGATGACAAGGACATCCTGGACGCCGGTTTGATGAGAGGGTGCGGCGACCTCCCGCCCCCGCCGCCTCCTCCTCCGCTCTGTATCCCCCGCCTGCCCCCACCCCCGCCCATGTTGGGCAGCTGCCCTCCACCCCCTCCCATGCTGGGGATTATGAGGCCCCCTCCTCCGTTCTCTTTTAGCACCCCAGTTCCAGCGCCTCCTCCCCCCGAGCCGCCTCTCTTCAACAAGAAGAAGAAGACAATCAGGCTATTCTGGAGCGAGGTGGGTCGAGGGGAGTTCTTGACAGACGTAACATTTCCTTTAGCCAGTTACAACTAAGGAGTTTTGGACAAAAAAACAATTGCATCACTGATCTTTAGTCATGTTCTATATATTTATTCAGCCGATGACATATAGTCTTCATGTCATATAGTTAAAACATGGAGTATATTTGTCTCAGGTCCAAAATAACACATTTCTGATTGAACTTGAAATCATGGCAAGCAGCACCCAATTTCTGTCTACATCTAGGTGAAGTAGGCCATACAACTTGTGGGTTGGCTGAATCAGCCTGAACAACCAACCCATACTGTTGTTTGGGCAGGAGATTGTGTAGATCATGTAGTTCTTGAAAGACAGCACGTTTTCATTAGACTAATGGTTTTTTCCATCGAAATCAGAATGACTCACTCACATGTTCCTGTTGCTGCTATTAGATGTGGTGCTTTGTGTTCACAGTCTTTCATTTACCTCTTTTATTGTGGGAGTTGGAAGCACAACACATGCCTCTACCTAATCCGGTCCACTCTCCTTCTGTTTGTGATCAGGTGCGTCCGTCGGACTGGCAGTACGGGGACTACAAGCGGAGTGGAGACTCGCTCTGGTCCAAACTGGATCCGGTCAAGTTGGATACCGCCAAACTGGAACACCTCTTTGAGTCCAAGTCCAAGGAAATACCAGTCACTAAGGTAAACAACCACGGATTTAGGACACTGGTTTGTATTCTCACTTTAGATTTGATACATCTCACTGCTGCGACATTTTCAAAATTACACCGATTGGCCCGAGGGGGGCGTTACACTGTTCAGTTGCCCACGAGTCACATACACTATCTCAAACACCACCGATTGCATTTTGACAAAACTTGGGGGAAATGTTGCATCTCACCGCCGCAATCCAGCATTTTCAAAAAATGTCACTGATTGTCCCGAAGGGGGCGCTGCAAAACGAGGTGACATATTTGTTACCGATTAAGGGAGGCAGACTGCGTCATTCATGGGGGACGACATGTTTACTGTTGCCTTGTTTCATATTAGACATCACAGTTAACCCACTACATCATGTAACAAGTCGTGTCAATGCATCCCGTATAGAGATAGCATAACACTGGCAAGAGTTCCATGAATTTCCCGTTGCTGTTGGCTGATCACAGACTCCTGTTTGCTAACCAAGACGGCCTACAGATGGCTGCCCCTATATCTCCAGTACTAAACGGCGAGGTCATGTGTGTTCTCAGTCAGGGGAGCGTCGAGTCCCATCCCCAGTCTAATTCCCACAAGGCCTCTAAATCGGAAAAGTATGCTCCGCAAAGACGAGGAGCTCAACCCGGGCCTCTCCGAACTCTTGAATCCCTGAATCCCTTGAAACCACAACTGCTGTTAGAACTCAACCAATTAGAAACTCACCTTGGCCCAGGGCTGGTGGTCTACGCATGGTGTGATAGCGTGGGTGGAGGTCTGCGCCTATTTGGATTGAAGCGGCTCAGGCTGAGCTGTCGATTAACGAGAGAATCCAAGTTTAAGAGGACCACCGGGACTTCAAAACCTTCAGAGGTCAAAGTGTTGAACTGCTTCTCACTAGGAAGAGGGATTTATTGTTACTGCCTTGTTTTCAGCTTTGGCGCAGCTTTCTGTTCATCTGTGTTTCCCCCGATATTGGGTTCTCTGCTGTTCTCACCTTTGATCATACTTTGAAAATGTGCACTGGAGAGATGTAAAGCGTTTATACGGATCAAGTTTTAAATTGAATCTCAAAAGCACTGTAGCATTGATAATGGACAGGATGAAATATCAGTGTATTAATTATTTGACTAGTAAAAAATATTCTTGGCAGATCAATTCTTTTAGCGTAGCAGCCCCTGGCAAATGAGCCAAAAAGTTAATTTTGGACATTCGGGGATCATATCATCATCGAAAATAACTCATGATCATAGACAGACAGCCATAGTGTAGCGGAGCAGTAGTGTCTATATGCCTCCATGTGGTGTCTATTGAATTTCCTAGTGGCAGCAACAAGGTCTTAGCACCTGCTCTTCTGCTCTTTGATGTGGCGAGTGTGTTACGACTTCCTCTAATACCTTCTAACGGTCTCGCGTTGCCTAAGTGTTTAGTTAGGTCATGTGTACGCGTACACAAACACACAGTACAGTGCGCACCCAACCTGTGACGCCATTTTTATCCTCCTTAACTAGAAAGAAACCTAATGTTCGTGTGTGTGTGTGTGTGTGTGTGGGTCACAGAAAACGGCAGCGGACGGCAAACGTCAGGAGATTATTGTCTTGGACTCCAAGAGGAGTAACGCCATCAACATTGGTCTGACGGTCCTGCCTCCTCCCCGCACCATCAAGACGGCCATCCTCAACTTCGATGAGTATGCGCTCAACAAGGAGGGCATAGAGGTATGGAGATGTTCATGAAGACGTTGAGGAGGAGAATGTTTGGCGCGATTGCATTACTCTCTGAAACATACTCCCGCTCTCCCTTTTAGAAAATCCTGACGATGATCCCCACGGAGGAGGAGAAGCAGAAGATCCAGGAAGCCCAGCTGGCCAACCCCGACGTCCCCCTGGGCTCAGCTGAACAGTTCCTCCTCACCCTGTCCTCCATCAGCGAGCTCTCTGCCCGACTCCAGCTCTGGGCCTTCAAGATGGACTACGAGGTCACCGAGAAGGTCTGTTTAGATGAGGGGCGTGGAAGGGGAGTGTGCAGAAGCAGTGAAACGTGCCATTGTAGTTCCTGCATGCAGACATGTAAAGATTCATGATGCATGTGAGGAAATTGGGTTGTTGAAGCAGCAAAATTTGGGATCCAGCCAAGAATAATAGTTGATCAATTGGAATGGGAGTAGAATATTCTGACACTTACAACACAAAAACATATTAAGTAGAAATACAGAATATGATTGAAAAGTAAGAAGATGTATGAATTACAGAGACAAAAAAGTATGTATGGTATGAAAATCTATGAAAAATATGAATGCAGTATTAAAATAAACAACTTTTAAAAAAAGATATCAAGATATATGAAGCGTATAACAAATGAGAAAATATAAGAATATTAAAAAAAGACATAAGAGCAGACCAATTGTTTCACAAGTGCCAAAGAAAAATAAGAGAAGAGGGAAAACAAGGCCACGGATCTGGCAGAGCCATTGTGAAATGTATGCTTAAAAGATAATACCGGTGTTATTTTAAGTTTGCACCGAATCATTTGCACCATTAATTTGGTTGTGTTGAAGTTTCTGTTTTATCGTTATTTCATTGTTCCCGAGTTGACTGCATTGAGCTGAGTGCCCGAGTGTGTGCATTATGTTACACTCTGCCTCCTCAATCATCTGACAATCAATCGTCAATCATCTGACACCCACATACAACAGGTATTGCAAAATGATCGGGGAAATGTCAACTATATGTAGACAGTGGTAAATGGGCTGTAACTCTAAATAGCACCATGCTTAGGGAGTTAATGTGCTTTTAGAAAAGGGGAAGCTGATAGATGTGAATACAAACACAAATGAACTCTGCATCACGGAGGAAATGTAATGTGTTTGGGTAAATGTGCATAGCATGTGTGTGTGTGTGTGTGTGTGTGACGCGAGTGTCAGTGAGTATCAACATCCCTGTGTGCAGAGGTGAGCGTAAACAACCTCCGCAAAACAACTGCATGGTTACATCATAAGATCATAGCAAAATATGCACGCTTGTTAGCGGTGCCCAGTCTTCTCCTGGCACGCAGGGAGGGACATTTTTCAGTCAAGCAGTGAATGAATGCATCCAGGAAGAAAAAGTTCAAAGTCAAAACCAGAGAATGGAAAACATGCCGCCTCTGCCGTGCTGTCCTGCAAAAAGTTTTACGGTTTTCCACAGGATGCCGTTTGTCTTTAATCTCTCTGTGAAAAGGCAAGATTCCTGACCGCAGGTTCGGCAGAGCGGCGTTCCCGACTTGACTCCGTGGGACGGTTTAGTAGTTTGAGGTTTAATGGAGGGCAACATACCGTGCAGGCACACTCGGGCACACACACACAAGAGCGTACTGGACAAAAACAAAAGGTTCAGGTAATCAGAACCACGTTCGGTACCAAAGGCTGACCGAGGCACCGACCTTTAAACAACCTCTGTGGTAGGAGACAGAGTGCACCTGTTCTGGACTTATGTAACTTTAGACTGTAATGAAACACATGTTGGAAGTCCTAATTGACTTTGCTAATGGTGTGTGTGTGTGTGTGTGTGTGTCTTCCCCCCTCTCCAGGAAGTGGCGGAGCCGCTGCAGGATCTGAAGGAAGGGATGGAACAGCTGGAGAAGAACAAGACGCTACGCTACATCCTCTCCACGCTGCTCGCTATCGGAAACTTTCTCAATGGAGCCAACGTTAGTCTCCCCCCTCTCTCTCTCTCTCTCTCTCTCTCTCTCTTTCATCATTACAGGCTTACATCATCATACTGGGATGTAATGTAATGAAAAGCCTCCTCCTCCTGTTGTTTTTCTGACCATGGCCCTATTGGCATGGATTTAATATTACCTGGGGATGTCCAGGGATTTGTATTAATTGCAGAGATCATCATTTAATCCTGTGTGAAACTACCATGTCTGTTGTAAAGTATATATTCCAGCACAAATTACCTGCTGTGTTTCCTGATAAAACTCGTTGTTGGCGCGAAATCTATTTTTCTTCCTCTTCTTCTAGATGATTTCTTTCTTCCTTCTGTCATGACGGAGGCAGTAGATGAATCTATAAAGAAAGATTTACAACGCAAACGTAAAGTTTTGCTAAAATTGTAAAATCTTGACCTCATACAACTGAGTTTGGATTAATCACATGAGGTCCCCACATAATAGTCCCGTGCGATTAGGACTTATGAGCGTTTGTCCTCATGTTTCATGGGTGTGTGTGCGTGTGTGTGTGTGTTTTGTCCAGGCTAAGGGTTTTGAGCTGACGTACCTGGAGAAGGTCCCAGAAGTGAAGGACACAGTCCACAAGCAGTCTCTGCTGCACCACGCCTGCTCTGTGGTGGTGGAGAACTTCCCCCAGAGCACTGACCTGTACTCTGAGATCGGAGCCATCACGCGGTCCGCAAAGGTAGGCAGCACCCGCAGGCCACTGGTCGCTAACCGGACGGCTTTTATTCACGCTATTTTACATCCAATATTGAATGATACGGAATGCTTAATAGTAGGGATGCAAAATAGTCACTGATTGACAGTTGGATGGAAACATCTTCCTCTGTCAGGTGGATTTTGACCAGCTGCAGGAGAACCTGTCTCAGATGGAGCGGCGTTGCAAAGCCTCGTGGGACCACCTGAAGATGATCGCCAAGCACGAGATGAAGCCCCAGCTGAAACAGAAGATGTCCGACTTCCTGAAAGACTGCGCCGAGAGGATCATCATCCTCAAGATCGTCCACCGCAGGATCATCAACAGGTAGCTCCCCTTGCAGCAATCTCTCCATGTCCATCCATATAACATACCGCCACAGGTTCTCAGTCACAACATATTTTCTTCTTCTTCCCCGCTGCTTTTGATGCATCTTACTAGTTTACACATTAGTGGAAATGACAGAACATCATAGTAATATGTGCATATGCAGCATTTTTCTGAAAAGACAGTATAGTATAAACAAAAAGCTCCTCACAGGCGCCTGGAGGGAAATGCATTTCAAATCTCATGAGTTTCCATGCACTTCTCTCCTTTCTTCTCCTCCTCCTCCTAGGTTCCATGCATTCCTGTTGTTCCTCGGACATCCGGCCTACAGCGTGCGAGAGATCAGTGTCCACAGGTTCAGTAAGATCCTCAGCGAGTTCGCGCTGGAGTACCGGACCACCCGGGACCGTGTGCTGCAGCAGAAACAGAAACGGGCCGACCACCGGGAGCGCAACAAGACCCGCGGCAAGATGATCATGGACGTCAACGCTCCTGTGAGTGTCACGCAGACGCACACTCACTTCTCCTCCTCCACCGTTGCATTTCTGCATTTCACTTATTTCCCTTCATTTTCTTGAATCTGTTCTTTACTCTTGGTCTCTCTTTCCCCTGTAGTCTGATGATGAAGAGGAGAGTGAGGTATCGTCATGTGTGCCCGTCTGTGCGTGCGTGTGTGTGTGTGTGTGTATATGTGTGTGTGTGCATGAAACTGCTAACCATGGACCAGACCACTTTCTCTAATACTTTTCTTTTGAATTTCATGGATTCTTATGAGAATCATCTTGGTTTCCATTCTCACTTGTAAAAAAATGGATTTGGACATCTGCTTGTTTGTTGAAGTACAGTATTTACTGTGTTGGAGACGGTTTGCCAACCAAAACCCCCTTACTCCGCAGTTGGGTGTATCCCAAAATACTCCTTGTCCTTTCTATTCTGTATTCTTATTGTTCCTCACTCCCCCCTCTCTCCAAAGAGTGTCCGACATGGCTCAGGCAGCAGCAACAGCGCCCCTAGTGGCAGCCAGGAGAGCGAGCAGCCTCAGGGTCTGGGCCACACTGAGGATGCAGCGGAGCATGAGCACATGAAAGCCGTGCTGAGAACCAGCCTCAGCAGCAGCGACAAGGAGGGGACGGGAGTACCGGGGCTTCGGACACGGACCAGATCACGGCCTGGACGAGGAGGTGAGAGACTGAGTTCTGATTTTTAGGGTCATTTTTGTAGTTTTCAAGGGCAATTTCATTCAACTATGACAACTGGAAACTGGCAGCAGGCCTCACACGAGGATTGTGCCCCAACCAATTCATCTTCCACCCCTCAATTGTTGAGTTTGTCATGATATGGGTTGTTTTATTTTTTGTTGATGCAGTGGGATGATGTGTGTAGTCGTCATATCAAAAAACGCTCCAAGAACAGACTGAAAGAGTCGTCATAGGCTCCCACAAATCATCTATGGTGGCGAAAGGGGGACAGGAGTAGCATACATGTGTGAATATATATCAACTCAACAAATAAAATGTGAACAGGGTGAAATGCAAAAATGGTACACCTAAGTTTTCATTTTTTAACATCTGTTAATTTCGGAGCCTGCTGCACACTCTCATCCATACACCCGAACACACACAAACCACACATAGACACACAAGCAACAATAACAGCACCTGCCGTGCCAGCAGCCCTCGCAGGTACCGTCAACATTTAAATACGACCAATCACACCCTCTTCTCCCACCTTACTGTGTTCCACAGCCCTCAAACATTTAGAAATGTGACAATATAATTTCTTTCAAGAAACATATCTGTGCTCCACCCTGAGATGTGCAGAGACCATCCCTTTGGGTATTGCCACAGGGTCTATAGGACCCAAACCTATCACCTTGTTCTTGCAGGTCAGCCAAATGACCAACTCCCTTTACATGCAGAATACACAGGCCCAGTAATGAAACTCCCCACAGAGAAAGCCTCCTCCATTATGTCACACAGATAACTCAACAGGAGAACGAGGCAGAAAGAAAGAGAGAGCTTTGCTTTTGCTCTGGAACGTCCAATAGAATAAATATTTTATCACCTTCTGCTGCAATTCACTTTGTTCACACAGCAGCCATATTTTATTTACGTCATTCTCAGGGTGGGAAACATCTCTTGATGATGAATTCTTTTGACATTATAAAAGAGTAGTGTATGACAGAGCAAATCAAATATGGCCGTCTTACGTCTTTAAAAAAAACAGTGAGGGACAGCACACTAAAGGTCTTCTTTGCTCATGTCTAAACTCTTGTTGTCTTTGCGTGGTCCATCCATTCAGGTCGCAGTGTGCAGGCGTGGACGCCGGCCGTGGAGGAGGCTCAGATCTGTGGAGACGCCGCCGCAGATGATATCATGGAGCGTATAGTGAGGTCGGCCACTCAGGGTCCAGGAACCAGGGCCCAGCCGCGTGAGAGGAGGAGGTCCAGAGCCAACCGCAAGTCATGTACGACATCCTTGTAACTGAGACAGCCAACGAGCACAAGATAAAAACACAGCTCTGACTTAGCCTGACTTGTCTTCTATTCTATTCTATTCTATTCTATTCTGCAGTGAGGCGGACTCTGAAGAGTGGTCTGACCCCAGAGGAGGCTCTTGCTTTGGGACTGTCCGACACTCCGGATACGCAACTGTGATCATCCACCTCCCTGCCCCCCGCGTTGCCGTGGAAACATCGATTCGACAGCGATTCAGCCCTCAGCCTTCAGCCACATTTTACACCAAGCCCGCTCAGCCAGTTAGTAGCCCTGTAGTAGGTTTTCGCCAGCAGCAAATCACGCATTTGCTTGATGTGTCTGAAGCTGCAGCTGTGATAGTGTTATTTTTGATCTGATGGGTGGAAATGCAACACAAGGAAGAAATCCCCAGGAGGGAAAGCGGACATGAGGCGCTATAAATGGGAAAGAAGAGAGACAACGAGCACCGATCATGATGAAGTCAAATTGGCGAGGCAAAGAAAAAATAAATTCACTTTATTTCGGTGACACTGCCTGAATAGGAAACATTTATGTTTTATCAAAATATATATTTGAACCACATCATATTTCAATACAAAGGGATAATATTTCCTTGTGAGTTTCTGACACATGGTTTTTCATTTATTTAAGGTCCTCCTCCAGTATCACTCCTTTCAAATGTCGAAACCTCTCAGAAAGCATTTCAGAATTTGGCTCAGGTGTGCCACGGTGAGCAGAGTCAGCCGTGTCTTTTTTTTGATTGGTAGAAATCAGCTGTCAGCTCCCACTTTGCCTTGTAAACCAACGATTTACTGGCAGGGCTTGTACGAAAATATTGATGTTGTCTGTGAGTTGAGTGGAGGGGGGCTTTAACCTGTGAACCCGGGTTTGAAAGAATGGCGGGCAGTGGTCTTGAAGAGGGATTTCTTCACGTTGGGATTCTTTTGGGGGCATTTTCCTCTCACAGTTTCAGACAATCCCAGGAGACGTCGACGTGAACAAAGACACTTTACTAAAAAATTGTAGGTTACGTGCAAAGCACAACCGCAGACAAAACGTAGCGTAGCAGAGTATGACAAGTGAAGTTGTGTTTAGTAGGAACATGAAAGGTTTTCAATCTGATGTGCCTTTCATTTTAAAGGGACAGCACGGTACCTTTAGTCTCTCTCTCTCTCTCTCTCTCTCTCATTTCATTCACCTCCTACATCTCAATGAACTTGCATAACACATTAATAGTAGGTGTAGCTAGTCAATTCATAAAAAGTTGATTTGAGTGTTGGCTAAATGTTTTACTTGCTCTTTTTGTTTTGGCAAAATGATTTTACCTGTTATTGTCTAATTTATTGCAAAACTCGGATACTCACTTTGTTACCATAAGACGTGTGACATCTCGCACCTTACTTTTCTTCTAAAGATGAATAGTCTCTCGTATTGAACTAGATGACTGATATAAAATATGGACAAAGGAACACTACGTTTTTATCTCAGAGGAACTGTTCATAAATTGTAAAAAGAAAAAAAAAGATGAGATGATAAATTGTAAAAACTTATTTTGAAGGAACTGCGGAGAGTTCTGCATAAAATGTGTAAATGCCCTCGTCAGCTGCGAAGTACTATGAAGTACTTTAGTGTGCATGTTTCATGTGTGTTTCATGTTTTGTATTATTTTGTAATTTCTGTAGAAAGTTGTATTATAGTCTGGGAGAAAGGCTAAAAAGAGGCTATTCTGTGAATTGTAATTAAAGAGAAAACAAGAAATGTATCCCGTCACCATGTTGCTGCTTGTTGAGGGAAGGGAGCCACATAGTTGAATTGGAAAGGCTCTTGTGTTTGATTTGCTTTTGACTCTGCGGTCTCGCTTTACTTCATATGAACTTGAAGATGTCCGGGTAACTTCCGTCCCAGTTGAACTGTTACACAAACTTTCACTTGAAATGCTGTGTATAGACATTCTGCAATTAAAAAACAAACCTTAAGTGAAAAGGCGGATTGTTGTTCATGCAATCATTATCAGAGTGTGACACTTAGCATGGAAGCTGCATTTTGACCCATTCACAAACGCATAGCCTGGAGGCAGTAGGTGATTGTTAAACCCAAGGATGCCAAGTCGATACTTGTGTAGTTACAAGATCTGTTGCAGATCTGATCTGCGCTGTTTGGATGTGAGGAATCTTGGGGCTCCCCATTCGTACTCGTCGGCCAAGTCACCATCCGATGCAGCCTTTGTTGGGAAGTCCTTGTGTTCTTTTATTTTAGAATCATACTTCAGCCATTGACTATTA